>JAUZNC010024143.1:0-23296 GCA_034780395.1 Vannuccia rotundouncinata | reverse complement strand
TTGAGAACATGCGTAATGAAGAGCATTTTGATCTTTTCTGGAAGAAGATGATTAGCGAAGCCTCAAAGAACGATGTCAATCAACCTTGTCTACACCGGCAGAGAAAGGCTCCAGTACGTTTTGAAGTTAGGGAAGGGGCACTATGATTCCCCACAATACCAAAAGATTTTTATCGGCGTACATATTTCGAGGCCATCGATTGACGTCGTGTATTAAGGATAGATTTTCACAAAATGTCTCCTCTACTTACAGTAAATGCGAGGAACTCCTTGTTATGGCTGCTAAGGGAACCATGAAAATCGAACAATGTCTGACAACCGTGACTGACTTCTTTGTGGGTGACTTAGATGCTCCTCTTCTTCTGGTTCAACTTCAGTTACTGTAGAGTACTTTCTAAATAACACCACTTGAACGCCAAAAGCTGACACTGCATGATGTGCTGAATATAATTCGTTTATTTAACTCCACCCAGAGAATGCAAATGACAGAGGTAATCAAACTAGCAGAACTTATTGTTACAATGCCAGCTACAAATTCAACGAATGAGAGATCTTTTAGTTGTTTACGTCTCAAAACTTATCTCAGAAATTCAATGAAACAAAGTCGTCTTAACCACTTGATGATATTAACTATCTATAAAGAAAGAACTGATGAAATACAATCTTCTAAAATTGCTAAACAATTTGTTGCAAAAATCAGAGCGGCGATTATTCAAATTTGGTTCATTTTTGTAAGCCATTTACATATATGAATTGAATTGTCAGATAAATTTTAAACAAATACTTGGGCTTTAAATTTCCAAAAATTATATTATTACTTCCATGTACCTTATACTGTATATATACATAGTATACCTATATTATGGCTCTTTTTATGTATATTTATAATTGTATATATGATATAATTATCAGATAAATTTGGTACAGAGGGGTGTTTAATATGTTGGAATAATCATGTTATTACTTCTATATACTTCCCATTTAAAAAATTTTTCCCATTGTTAAAGCCTGGTCGCTTCCTCTGGTGAAGCGGGTCTAAAGCGATCAGTTTAATAAACACTTTCTATACATTTTTGAATAATTTAGTAAAATGTGGAAAAAGAATTACCTATAGTCTTCATTATTATATTAATTATGATGCATTATATATCTATATTTTCTGATGATGTGCCTATATCTTATACTGTATTATTACTGTTTAGCCTGTATGTGAGTAATGAATATCAGGTATTGATTATTGTTATTTAAATTATGTTTAGCAATGAATATGAATTATACGAACCATTTTCAAGTACATATGTATTTGTTCTTCCTAATTTTATTTAGATAGTAATTAATAGTTAGAATTGATACTATGATGAACTAGAATTTATGCAAGATGCATGGTGTGATTATTAATTATGTAGGTACCAATATTTTATATATTCTAAAATGTGTCGGAAATTTTATAAAAAACTGCCCCCCCCCATCGAAATTTGCCGGCGCCGGCCGTGAAAGACAGATTTCAATCAATAAATATAATGATCAAAAGCCCTCTTTAAAATATGTAATAAATTATTTCTCAATAGTTTTATAGAAGCACTAAATAATAAATTTTGTACTATTTCTTAACCAAAAAAAAGGTAGTGTAATTTTTGAAATTTATATTAAGATTTAAAATTCTTTTTATAATCGTATATTAAACTAATTTTTTAAAAAAAATTCTACTCGATAATAAAAATTAATTTAATCTAATTTATTAATCCTAACATAAATATTCAGGATCTACTATTATTTAATTACGGGGCTGTTCAAAAATGACGTCACGTAAATTTGGACCATATTTTACACCCTCCCCCCTTATATCACGCTTAGTCACAAATTTCGAAACCCCTTCAGAAAAGACGTCACGTTAAGTTCTACCCCCTCCCTTTACATTCAACGATAATAATTTACAGCGTTTCATTAATCTAACTAACATATGCGTATACTATAACGTATTGTATATATATATATATTATACCTACAAAAACGTTCGCACAATTGTGAAATAAAAATGCAGTTAACAAATAGGTGTGTATACCTGCTTATTGCATACAATAATTATTATAAAAACCTATTCAGCAGGATACATTTTTAAAATAATTAAAACGCAGTTTATAATATACAACGGATTATTAGTTGACAAACAGGTCAACCAATAATCTGTTCCTACAAAAATCTAAATTACACAGTGTCATTATATGTAATTACTAGAAAAAGTAGGTACTATAAAATACAACAGTAAGATCATACTCATTAATAATGCTTTTATTATAAACAGCTGAAAATTACACAAAGTTAATATTTAATTATTATAAAAATAGGTAAAAAATACATCTGCGCGTGATAACATATTTGGCGAAAATTTATCTTATGGTATTTTAAAGATTAAAAGACATCCCAAAATTAAGCGTCCCTTTCCCACTGAAAATCATATTTTGAATAGAAAAAACAGGAGTCCCGATTTCGATTGTAATCTTTTTAGGAGCTGTTTTCTCAATGTCCACTTCAAACTCCTCAGAATCAAACCATTCAAATTCATCTTGCTCATCATCGTGTGCAATGACACACATTAGTTCCCGTTGTCTCCTTGCAGCAATTCGAGTTGGTGGGTATCTTAAGACGCAGGATATATCGAAACGATGTGCTTTGAAAATAGACTAGAGAAAATACAACAGAGTTTTGTGACGTCCCAATTTTGGAAACCACCACAACCCCTCCATCACCCTTTGTCACGGATTTATCGACCCCCCTCATCAGCGTGACGTCATTTTTGAAAATCCCCTACAATAACATACTTAAATATATAAGTCAATGAAAATATATAGCTAAATGTACATATAAACTATGTAAATATTAAAAAATTAAAAGGTAAATTTAATTATGTTACAATAATTGTTTAGAACAATATTATATATTACATACAATAGAATTCATTATTATCAATTATTATTTAAAAAATATAATACACTTTTAAAAACTTGACAATAATTATAAACTGCGTCTCCTGCAAAAATGGAATTCATAATTTGTCATTTCTGTAACTTGAAACAAATTTACGATAGATTTACAAATTCATATTAATCTGAAAAATAAAATTTTATTGATTAAATTGTATTTTATATATGCATTAAGCGTATAAGTTAATTTGATAAATAATACATATATGAAGTACTTTAGTTTTAATAAATTAATAACACTGGTTTACAAATATAATAGCTTATGCAATTATTTAATTCATTCATTTGTGAAACCGAGAAAAGACAGATGTAATAAATGCAAGATATATATAGTTACATGTAGGTTTGATATGAGTTCACAATAGTAATACATCAGTATATATATGTTTAAACACTGTCAAACCGGTAATCACGTGAAAACCAGTCTGACAGTGTTAAGAACTATAAAAGTACTTATAAATGCCTAATAAAATGCCTGCATGAATCCACCTCAGTCTTCACTGTGACATTACCCCAATCTGAGTTAGGCGAAGACCCCTGAGCATGCCGAACTTCTACTTCTTGTCCGATATCAAACGGGTCAAGGTGTACCGCAGTCTGTGTCTGGCGTCTCCGATTTGGTCGTCTGTTGTTTGTACCTTGGGCGTCATGTTCAAACGCAAGTCTCGGTTGCAAGGCTTGAGGCGGTTTGTATGTACGTTTATCTGTCGACCTCCACCGACAGGCCGGATAAGAAAATCGAGTTCTCCCGTCCTCCGTACGATGAAAGGGTCCTCTCCATGGGCGATGGAATTTAGCAGGTTCCCCAGGACGATGTGCCAGGTCATGCAGCATCACCATGTCGCCCTCTTGGTAATCAGGAGGAGCCCGAGCACGACGATCATGATATCGCTTCATCCGTTGTCTGCGTTCCCGTTGTCTTTCACCTGAAACCTTGAACACATCGTTGACTCGAGTCATCAACCAAGCTAAATACTCATATGGTTGTACTCGGGAAATCTGTCGCCGACCCATTTGCATTTCAAGAGGTAGGGCCATCGTCCGTCCAAACATTATCTCGTGTGGTTCGTAGCCCGTAAAATCGTGTTGACTACTTCGGTATGAAAATATACAGAGCTGAAGTGATTCGTGCCATTCATTCCGGTCCGTCTCGCTGTGAATCCGCAGTATCCTTCCTAGCGTACCATTTAGACGTTCGACCAAGCCGTTTGTTTGTAGACGATGGTGAGTTGTTCGCGCTTTCTTTATCTTCAGCGATTGGCAGAGTTTCTGAAAAAGAAAACTTTCAAATGCTGAGCCTTGATCCGATAGAAGAAGCTCGGGTATACCGTAACGACAGATCCAGTGCTTAACTAATTTTCTTGAAACCGTTGGTGCAGTGTGGAATCACCTCCGCCCATTTTGTGAAGTGGTCAATTATCGTCAAAATGTACTTGTGCCCTTGGCGGGTTGTTGAAGCGGACCGACTATATCAATTGCGACAAGCCCATTCGGTACGTCTGCTTCAATTGGGATCAGCGGTGTAACTGATAGTCTTCCTTTGCACTCGAGACACACGACACAAGTGTCCATCCACATGTCAACATCTTGACGTTGTTTTGGCCAGAAAAATCTTGATGAAATCCGCGCCAAAGTTTTGTCCCGTCCAACATGTCCACCGGCCTGACTGTCATGTAGTGCACGGATTACCTCTTCCTTCCATTCCATAGGGACCACGAGACTCTGCGGTAGGATATTGTCTTGATCTTCCAATACTATAGTGAGCCGTCGCTAATTACCAGTTCCTCCCAGAGTTTTGCTATTGAACGTTACTTCACAGAATTTTTCAATAGTTCTTTTTGAGTTTGAGGTTCGTCACCTCGCCTCTTCCAAGCGACCAATTGTGCAATGTCAAGATCACGAAGTTGTGAGCCTCGAATAGATTTCTCTAGAGCTCCAGCTTGACAAACAACGTTGACTTCCACGTTCCTGGATGATTGACACGTTAGGCAGGTTTCGCATTGCTGGTGTTCACGCGACAATAGCCGGTTCGTGTTTTGATGCGTCTTGCCCGAGCGATGCAGAACCTCCATATCATAGGCTTGTAACCTTGCTAACTAGCGTGCGAGTTGTCCAGTTGGTTCCTTAAATGAGCGTAAACATTGCAGCGCTCCATGATTCGTCCTGAGAGTGAACTTGCGTCCCAGTAAGTATGCCCGAAATTCGTCGCAAAACAGCCAAAAGTTCCTTGCGCGTGACACAATAATTCCATTCTCCTTTAGTTAAACAGCGACTCCCATAAGCGATCACGACTTCTTTGCCCTGTTGAACTTGTGAAAGATCCGCTCCGATTGAAACATCTGAAGCATCAGTATCCATCAGAAATGCGCTGGAGCCGTCTCATTTGTGTCAGGAAAAGCCAGTATTGGAGGAGACATCAAAACTTCTTTTAAAGCATCAAAACCTGGTTGACCATCTTCGTTCCATTGGAAAAGAACATCTTTGTTCGTCAGTTTGTGTAGCGGTGCGACCAGTTGAGCGAATCCTTTGATAAAACGTCGATAATATGAAGCGAGACCCATGAAACTGCGTAGTTCAGACTTCGTTGAAGGAATTGGCCAATCCCAGATAGCGCGTGCTTTCGAAGGATCCGTCCGTAATCCATCACGAGAGACAATGTGACCCAGGAATTCGATCTCCGATTGTAACCACTTGCACTTCCGAGTATTGAGTTTCAAGTTTGCAATATATGTAAGCGGGACAGCACTTCATCCAGATTCCTTACGTGATCATTGAAATCCTTTCCTAAGATAATTATATCATCTAAATAACAAAGACAAATAAAAATATCCAAACCACCTAGAACACAATTTATCAATCTTTGAAAAATACTAGGAGAATTACACTTAAACCAAAAGGCATTACAGTGAACTCAAATAAACCTTCGTGAGTGGCGAACGCAGTTTTCTCTCTGTCCTTTGGATCCATTTCAACCTGCTAATAACCGGACTTGATATCGAGTGTGGTAAACCATTCTATGCCGCTCAGCTTGTTTAAGGTATCATTGATCCTTGGTAGTGGATAACAATCCTTCACAGTGACCTCGTTCAGACGTCGGTAATCAAAGCAGAAACGAGTTGTCTCATCCTTCTTTTGAACTAGAACGACCGGACTGGACCATGGGCTGCTACTTGACTGGATGATGCCGTCATCTCTCATTTTTTTGATTTTATCAGAGACTTGCCATTGCTTGAAAACCGGCAGCCTGCGAAAAGCTGACTTTATTGGATGATTTCCTAAGATATCGATCGTGTGCAGAATCAATTTAATACGACCAAGGGCTTCCCCTTCCTTCTGAAAAACCGACTTGTGCTTCTCCAAAACGAGACAGCTAACTTCTTCCTGCTGGCGGGTGTTGAGGTGAAAGAGATTCACTTGCTGCTTCCAAGTTATCAAGTCCGCTCCATCATAAGGATCTAAGACGTCCCCAGTATCTCGAATTTCCGCGACTTCATCGATTCGACGTTGTTTCGACGGTGACAGAACCACATCCACCTTTGACGAGTTGATTACTCCAACACGTATCAATCGATTCTTCGGTACCTCAACGGAAAGAGCCACGCTGATTCCCTCTGGTAGTTTTACCTTCATGTCCAAGTTGAAAAATCCTGGAGACCTTTCGTTTATTCGTTGCTTATCCTGTAAGCGACATTGCAGGAATATTTGTGATTTAGCCGGAACTATAGCTTCCACCCTTGAGATCACGCGAACCTGAGTTGTTCTTTGTATGTGCTGATCCATTGAGACTGGTGGTTGTATAAGAAAGCCTCTTTGTATGTCCTCGTCTGCCAGCCCGGTGACAAGGAGTTTCAGTAACGTCATACCTCAGTCTCTGGAAGGGTTTTACCTGGATACGCTCTTCGTCCAAGAACCCTCAAACCATGAGCAAAATCTTTAACATACTCTCCCATCTTCTGCCTTCGTCCCATAAATGTTCTTATAACTTCAGTTGCCGAAAACTTCGGCCGCATATACTCTCTCAGCTCCGTAAAAATATTTTCTGTCGTCATGGTCTTCTCCTCTGGTAGATACACTATATATTCGAAGACATCTTCGTCTAGATAAGACAGGACCACCTGTTTGGCGTCACCTTCGCTAGAGTCTTCGACATATCCCCATTGCCCTCAGAATTCAGGTATCCACGTTTATCTCTTTTGACAGTCTGGGAAGCTTGGCAGGCTCTCGAATGCTCTTTGTCAATCTGACTCCTCAGGCTCATTTTCCTCCAACTTCCTCAAGTTTCGCTGCTTATTCTTCTTAGACATCCCACAGCTGCCACCAAAGTGAAACCGAGAAAAGACAGATGTAATAAATGCAAGATATATTGAGTTACATGTAGGTTTGGTATGAGTTCACAATTGTAATACATCAGTATATATAAATATGTTTAACACTGTCAAACCGGTAATCACGTGAAAACCAGTCTGACAATGTTAAGAACTATAAAAGGACTTATAAATGCCTAATAAAACGCCTAGCGTGCTCTACATGAATACACTTCAGTCTTCACTGTGACACGTTTACACTTATTCATTTTATAAATTATCTTAGTTAAACTCGTATTGTCCTAATGCCAGATTGACTATGTAATTTTAAACTTTCAATTAAAATGTAAAAATTTGAAGAATTTGTTTAAGTCAATTTAAATTCATCTGGTATATTTATTTAAATTTTTATTATTGTTCAGTTTTTTTTAAATATATTCTTTTTAACTTCTTCTTTACTGTGACAATTTACGTTATATATGTTATATTAGACACATTATAATTTCAGTAAAGTTTTATTTAACCATTTGTGCCTGGTTATACATATTAAAAAGTTGACCTCTGGCTCTATAAACGGACAAGTAAAATTTCAGTTTAAAAAAAGGAAAGAACAAAATTTTTGATTCTTATAAGGGCGGCGGAAGAGTTTTGAACATATGAGGGCTCGGGTAAATAGTTAGGCCTATTGTCTAAATATTAATATAATAAAACAAAAGTTATATTGTTTAACACAAACATGTTATTGCAGAAAAATTGTGTTAAAATGTCCTTTTAGTACAAAGTATTCAATGTAATTATAAGACCTACAAGTATAAATTTTTAATTTAGTTATATATAAAGCCAGAGATGAGGACAAGTATAATTAATCTGAGTATAAAATAAAGTGATTAAATGGAATATAGGTGCAATGATATGGAATTGTTGTGTACCATTAAAGCAAATTTGTCCATTTTGCAAATGGGATATACCAACAACAATCAATTTAAATGGTACAAATGGTTTGCAAATAGCACAGTTTTATGTCAACCTATTATATATATGTTTTTGGGACAGACAAAATTATTGTACTAATAATAAATTTTAAATAAAATAAGATTAACATAATTATTACAGATAACAACAAATGATTATTTTTCTAAATCTATTTTAAAATTATTTATTCAAATATTCAATCATTTTGCATATCAAAAGAGATTTTATGTCAACCTATACTATATTAGTTGTTAGGACAGACCAAATTATTATATTAATAATGAACTTTAAATAAAATAAGATTAACATAATTATAACATATTTCAGGCATGCACCCAGGAATTTTCAATTGGGTGGGGGGTCATAAAAAAATAGGGCATAAAAATACTGAATATTTTTTCAATCTCCTTAAATTTTAGCCATTAAATGAAAAGCTAGCAAAGACATACTAAAACACAAGGTTGAATGCCAGATATGCATTTCTATTATTACAAATAAAATATAGATATGTGCAGGTAAATTGGAAAAAATGTTTTTAAAAATATGTGTTAATTAATGTCACTTTTAATCAAACTGGATGGTGAGTTTCATCTGACGTGGTTTTAAGGTTATAAATATTTCCAAAACTTTTGATCTGTCAATTGTAATATCTCTGTGAGTTTGCAAACCTTATCTTATGGGCACCAAATTTTTCAGGGAGGGGGTCATATGACTAATATGACCCTCCCTTGGGTATATGTCTGTATTTTGAATGAAATAATATTAACATAATTATGACATGTAAATCCTATTTTATTTAAAATTTGTTGGTGCAATAATTTAGTTTGTCCCAACAATGAATATGTTAGGCACATTTTACCAATCTGCACTTATTACTAATATGTGCTGTGCAAATTACCAATTTATATTTTATTTTTGTAAATTTAACTGCTTTATGTTGAATAAAAAAATAATAATTCTACAATACATAATAATTAAAATGTATATATTCATTTTTTTGATTGCTTGTATTGAATTTGTTTTAATAAATAATTTACACATCACTGTTGCAAATTTGTCTGCTTTATATTGAATAAAATAAAATAATTCTATTAAAAATAATAAATAATTTTTTTATTATTTTTGAATTTAAGTTTTTATTGTATTAAAGAGTTTGTATATAATTTAGATTTTAATTCAACATAAAGCAGTTAACTTTACAAAAAATAATATATAAATTGGTAATTTGTGCAGCTCATAAGAGTAATTAGCACAGATTGGTAAACTGCACCCAACAAATATACAATAGGTTGACATAAAATTGCTATTTATATGCAAATTGATTTAATATTTCAATAAACAATTTAAAAATAATTAGAAAAATTAACATTTGTCATATGTAAATATTATTTTATTTAAATTTTGTTATTGGTACAAATGATTTGCAAAAGTGGATATACCATCAATGAATTCATTGTTGGTACATCCCATTCATAAACTGTACAAATATCTACTGGATATTGATAAGAAACATCCTCCAATTAATGAAACTAATTTTAAATATGAAGGTCAAAAATAATTTAAAACTGATTGCACAGTCTGGATCAACCCTCTTCCTCCACCCCACCTACACCATGGCATCAGGAGCAATTCAATGCTGATCACATGATCAAATGGCATGAATAGCAAGATCAATGCCTTCACAATAAATTTGTTGGTACTGGTCCTAGCCAAACCATAGTAAAAATCATCACTTGACTTCTTTATATCTGCATGGTTGTTTATTCTTTTTGGGAAAGGTTAGATTATCCACATCCAATGCTTCTAGCTTTATTTCCACCAGGTTATTTTTTACTTATAGATTTTTAAAGAACTTTTGTAAAATCTATAAAATAGTACACTGTATTTTTAGTCATGTGATCATTCTTTCCAAATATCTATTATTATTAATACTATATCAACTATTTTTACAAACCATAACTTATTAACCCAAAGCACTTTGAAAATTCATATACACAGAAGTCTACTGGAGTGGATCTGTAGTTCATTGGGAAATCTGTTGCAATTCCCTAAATTTAATAAATAACTATAAAATTAATATACCAGTACCTCTGAGCAAATTAATCTTCTAACTTCACTTTTAAATTCATTAAAAAATTATGATTAAATAATTAGGAATACATTACTTTGTAATGTTTCTTTTTCAGGAGATGGTTATGCAATTGTGTACTTCATAATTTAGAATGGCAAGTTTATAATATTATTGATACTATATATATCTGCATTATTAATTTAATTTTGTAAATAAAAACAGGATACAACACTTTGCTTTTCTGGTGTCAATATGAATTATAAGTATATCCAACATATATATATTGTAGATCAATCTATATATAGTCTTAGAGAGATTCTGAGTGCATATTAATTCTCTTGTGATTTAACAAATAGATAATAATTCTCCAGTAGATAACAAAGTAATTTTACTTTACTTACTTCACTTTTCCAATTCACTTTCAGACAATAATTAGGTGTGTAATACCTATTGAAAACCCAGAAATTGTAAAACTCGGAAAAATACTGTACAAAAAGTCAGAAATATTAATTAAGAAAGATAACATCAACTCAGGCTCATGACCAACTATATTTAATATTAATACAGATAAAAAAAGAGCATGAAATATAAACAAATCACAACATATTACAAGTGAGCTATTTTTTACTTACAGACCTTCCATTTATTACCCACACAGAAGGGCTCATTTTGTTCTTACCATTCTGTTTATTACCTTCAGCCTAAATATTCTCTTGGATTTATAATTAATGGCATTGATTCTTTTTGATTTAGATAGTTTAGCCAATTTATTTCATATTACATTTAATATTTCAATTGATATATAGAAAAATAAGATAAATATATTTTCACATTATATTATTAATATATGTTCAATTATTGTTGTTAATTAAATTTGGTTCATTAGCTCATAAAAGTTAATACAAAATACTTCTATTAAAGTAATTCTAGTTTTTCTGCAACTGCATTATACAAAATTAAAAACAAATATATACAATTAAGATATAATTTATCAGCTTGTGGGACCACAGACTACTTCTGATCAGGCTATTCTGTTTTTTTGCACTCCTGTGTGTGGACATTTTCCCAGACTAAAGACACTGCAAATAGTTTATTATACATTTTTTGTTAACTTTAGTATATGTATATATATATTCTCAAAATGTTATAATCACCAAATTGAGGTTTTTGAACTAAAAGGCCTCAATACTACAAATTTTGTTATCTACCTAATATATATTTATTAGAGCTTAGAGAAACTTAATAAAAATGTTTGCATGTGTTGTATCCACCAATTTTATATGTCTTACAAGCTAAAAATCTAAATCTAAACTTTAAATTAATGGTTTTTAAATTTTAATGTTCTTAATTAGGTTAGGATGGTATTTCCTTAAAATTACAGATCTTTAATTTAATTTAATTTAATATTATATTATAAATATTTTTAGTATCGTTTTTTTATTATTTGCAATGAAAATTAACATATAAAAGTAAAATTATTTTATATACATTTCAATTAGATCAATTTTTAGAAACCCACTCATTTCTATTCTAAAGATGTGATCAATGTTTGTATCAATTTTGTATCAAACATTGATTGACCTTTAGGAAAAAGGTTAAGCTCTCATATGACTGGAGCATTAAATAAGGTTCATTTTAAGATTGAAAGATAAATCAGATTTGACCTTTGACTGCCATTGAGGACATAATAAAACAAAATGGCCACCAAAATTCATGTAGATATAACTTAAATCACTTAAAAACTACAAATATTTTCTAAAATATAAAATTAATTTTATAAAAATTGGATTCTAAAAAAATGTTCTATGCATATGGTCAAAAAAGCGAATTTTAAAGATTATGAGTAATATATATGATTTTGATGAAATATTCATAAAAATTTCGCTGTTTAGCTAAATATACATATTACTCATATTTTTTCACCTTTTTGAAAAAAAATTATGCATATAATTTTAATAACCTAATTATTTTCAACTTATAACATGCTAAATTAGATGAATACATAATAATTTTAACTTTCTGGCAACATATGAAAATCATTTTCTACCACATGTTTGGTTCAAAATAGGCTAAAAAACAAAATGGACTATTTTAAAATGTATCTAGAAAGTATACACTATAATCTAAGTGGTGGAGGAAAAATTCCTTGCCATATAAGTTAGCATCAAGCAACGTTTAGGGTGGGTCTTTTTGTGATGCTAACAGCAGACAACATTAAAAACGATACATACCTTTAAAATCTAAAATAAAATTCCAATGTTTACCATTTCCACCATATATTATGAAACTAAATTTATACTATCAGTAAAGAAAAAACACAAAAACAATATATTTGGACCAGATGTAAAATATACTTTTAGAAACCATACCATATGTAATAGTAGGTAATATATAGCACATGATGTTAAACAAGCTGTATTAATAATATTTAATTTAAGTAATTGTGGAATTCTTTAAATAAGCTATAAAATAAGCAAGGTTGTCAAAACCAAAAGTTTTACTATTGAATTTTGGAAAGAGTAGATAAGTTTTATAAAATATTACTAAATATTATACTCACTTTTTTTATAGACAATTATGTACTATATTTTAGAAAATTTCAATATTTTTTGTTTCATTATTAAATAGAAAACAATTAGGTCATTTGGAAAAAAAATCGTGCTTCCTAATGTTTGATTGGGATGAAGACGCTAAGGGGGTTGGGTAGGTGGTTATAATCTTAACATTGCACGACAATAACAAATACAGCAAGAAATTATTCCTCCACTCCTAATTTTGAATATAACATGTTTAAAACACTTAGAAAATTGATATGCATCATTATTTTAAAAAGGTGAGAAAATATGAGTAATACTTAATTATATTTACCTAAAAGTTACATAAGCCCTTAATTTATAATCCGATTTTTATGAAATTAATTTTATATGATGTAAAATATTTATAGTTTTAAAGAAATTAAAGTTAAACATAAATTTACATAAAACTTACCTCCCAATCTTAAAATGAACATAATAATATGTACTAACACAGGTAGAAATTTCATACTTTAGTCAAACTTTTTCAATTTTTTGGCTAATCCACTGCACTATAACTCAAGACATAACTGCCTATTACCATAGGTCTAGATTAATGAAATATTCTGTTTTTTCATGCAAGTTCATTCTATTATGAGTCTGTTTTATTAAGACAACTTTCCACTAAATGTTAAAAACCCAATAAAACTGAATTCTATATATTTTAAGATCAAAATATATCAATATATAACATATGTTCAATATATTGAATTTATTTAGTTGACTACATATATTCTGAATTCATGTGACATAGTAATGTACAAAGTTATAAAATAGCATAATATTATATTTTGCATTCTACCCAACAAACAGAATGTTCCTAAAATGGTCATCTTTGAAACTTTATTGAAATGTTAGTTATAAATAAATAGAGTGACAAGGGTTTATTTTTCCATGTTGTGATCTTTAGAATATCTTAACTGTATTATGTATATCCTCCAATTGTTTTATACAGCCAAACATCGAAATATTGAATTGATAAAACTAATACTGTCAAGTTGAATATTTTCTGTAATTTTGGTTTGCTATTTGCTTTAGCTGTAAGACTCATATATACTATCTTTGTTTAAGTTTAACTAGATTGGTAATCTGTCGATCCTGGCAAAAATTCAATTTTATTAGTAATAATTGTTTTAATTCAATAATTGTTTATATGTATCCATTATAATTATATATGTATATATTCTGTGAAAGTTATTTTCAAATTATTTAACCAATGACAACTCTGGATTTGCCATACATGCGATGCAACATACTTTAGTATAAAAATATTTTAGATGTCTAATCTAGTTCTATATATAATATACAATATCTATGGTAAGACTACAATACAAAACTATAATTGTATAATAAAATATGTCAAATACAGTTAACGTTTTTTATGGCAGTAATTTATATTGTTAATTAAAAGAGTTGCTCAAAAATTTAAATAGGTAATATTTAAAACACTGTTTCCATGTTTATTTTAAAAAATATTCTATTTATGTGTAACTTTATATTGTTTTTCAGATGTCCAAACAATCAGATATTTATTTTATTGAAGATAATCCCTGTGCTCTGTTGGAACAGGCTTACAAAGTAATTTCAGACTTTTCCAAGGTGAACATATTTCGCATTGCAGCAACTGATGTCTTCACACACTTTAATAAGGACTCCAGGAAGAAAACAATCATTATTTTTTCTGAGTTCAATGGTCCAGCTTTTGAGCACTGCCGTCAACTGGGAATGCGTATTATGGGACCTCAGGTTATATTACACTATGTTCGTGAGGAAAAACCCCTGCCTAAATGGCCCGTGCCTCTGTACTCGACTGCTCTTCGGAATGCGGTTGTTACAGTGTCATCAATCACTGATTCCAACGAACGTCAAAAGATATATGATTCAGTACAGATGCTGAATGGCACCCCTATGAAAGATCTTACAAAAGAAGTCAACGTGGTTATCACTTCTAAGGTTTATTTTTTAACATTACTACTTGTAGTTATGAGAAAATTGAAATATCACTGAATTTGTTTAAATAAGCATGAATACAATTCTTATTAATAAAATAATAATAATTTTATTTTTAATTTTGTTGATATCTTAAAGAAGGTTAATTTTGTCGTATTTTTTAATCATTTGAACTTTAATTTTTAACAAACTTTTTTTTAATATGTCAATGTCATTTAAAATATGCCAGAAAATATTCTGCTGTCGTAATTGTTGTTTTATTATTACGTTACTTTAGGTAGGTTCCAAAAAGTATCTGGTAGCTTGCTCCTATGGCATCCATCCTTTACTGCCCAGTTGGCTCGACGAAGCTTGGAAGCTGTCTGCTATACAAGACCCTCTGGATCTCCTTCATTCAGTTTACACGGAGCGCTTTCGAGTTCCAGTATTCACTGATATGGTAATTGCTGTCACCGGACTCTCCCTGGAGGAGAGGAACAAGGTTCGCGAGCTAGTGGAGGAGCGTGGCGGTCGATACTCCCCCGACCTCAAGGCAGGCGAGTGCTCGCATCTAGTCGCCAATTCAGCTAGTGGCCAGAAGTATGAATCGGCGCGCAAATGGCGCATGCAGATAGTCTCCATTGATTGGCTGATTGGCAGTGTGGAACAAAGATATGCACTAGATGAGGCTAAATTCCCCATAATTGGACTGGAGACTAGCGGTAAACCCACTAAAGCTTCCACACCCACCTCATCAATGGGTTGTGGTAGTGGAGGATGCCCAGATGTCTCCACAATTTCCTGCAGTAGGATTAACGAGACCCTGATGTCAAATGAAGAGATTACGTTTGTGGCCTCCGGTGCAAAATGTATGAGCGAGTGTCGTGTTGCCGTGTTTGGTGGTGCGGATGTCAAAACTCTCGAGAAGTGGAGAAAAATGGTGGAGTCGGTTGGTGGTCGGTTCTTCGCGTCTTTGAAGGACATTGTTTCGGAGGAGATCACACATGTTCTGGTTGTGCGCGGCAATCAGCTAGGTCTTGACCGAGAGTCGGGTGTTTCTTACGTTCTTCCCGAATGGTTGGAAGCCTGTCATTCACAATCAAAGCGCGTCGCCGAATCCGACTTTCTCTGTTCTACCGAGCGGGAAACAGAGGTCGATGCAACCATAACTGAGACGGAGGAAGTACCCAGTGGTGGCGGAATATCTCAGGATGAGATCAACATGATCCACCAGTACTTTGAGCGTTGTGACACAGAGGATTTCGCTGCTGGATCAACCTCATCGGGTGCACAAAGTGGTTCAAGTGATGGAGGTGTCTTTCACAACTGTCTTTTTCTACTGTACCGAGATCTTTCGGAGAATATCAGCAATGAAATGGCAGAGGTTGTGGTGACGCATGGCGGAAAGTTGGCCTCTTCTGAATGCAAAACTGCAACACACGAGATCTGCAGCTTTACAGTGAACCAGCCTGCTCGGGCCAATTTACAGCGTGTGACGTATGCTTGGGTGCACAGTTGTGTGGAGTCCTGTTCACGACTTCCAATCAACAAGGATCCAACCTTCCAGCCGGTATTAGTGAAAGGAAAACCACTAGAGGGTTGTACCTTGTCCATTAGCGGATATTCTGGTCGTCAGCGCAGTTATTTGATCGAATATGCCAAGCAACTTGGTGGTATAGTCCAGGAATTCTTTTTCAAGAAGGCTGCTCCGGAAAAGGGATTATTGGCAAGCACACATCTCCTCTCTTATAATCGAGAGGGGCGCAAGTTTCAGGCCAGCCAGAAGTGGCAGGTTCCCGCCGTATCGAGGGAGTGGGTGTTTGCAAGTGCAGCACTTGGCCGGCGGGCACCAGAAGAGGAATATCCAGTGCCGTCAGATGTTTCCAAAGTCGACATGACCAACATGACAATGGACACAACGGCAGTGCCCACCTCAGACGTTACAAAGGAAAATATACCGATAGACGCTACAGGAGCGTCATACCTAACGGAAGATTGTGAAGTGAGTATCCAGCTGGGTCGGGGAGAAGGGTCAACCACTGCCAATGTGACGAGAGAGTCAGAGAACGAAGTTACCTCAAATAATATCGTTGATGCTGCAAGTGAGTTCATTTATACTGTCTTGTGTTGAGCAGATTGTTTATGAATAAAATGTTTTAAGTTTACCGTTTATAAATGAAATAGATTTTAATGTGACTTTAATAAGGCTTTTGAAATGTATTACTTTCTCGATGCATTAATTCCTTTTCTCAAGTCATGCCCTTGTTCATTGAATACATTAGCTTTTATTTTTAGGATCGATTTTTTTCATATTATCTCGTTTAGGGCATTCATTTTAGTAAATGTGTTGAAGCATTTAAGCATTTTATTTTTGAGAAATATACAGGCCTGTGATTGCTCCTCAAATTACTCAATTTTCTGAGGTTTCCTCAAATTGAGCTCAAAAGCTTAAATTCCTCAAATTTCATCATAATCATGATGGTGCATCTAAACACCTATAGTATTTATATGTAAGGATGCTTCACATTTTTTCGCGCTTTGCGTGGATCTTTAGGCTTTGCTTTCCCCATAGCCATGACACCTCTATTGACTTCTTGTAGCAAATATATATCAGTTTTTTTCTGGAAGTCCAAGCCTGTGTCTGCATATCTTCATTTTACAGTATTATCTACTATTGCTGAATTGGAAGTCTTGTTAGCTGGAGATATGTTGTCTTGTTTTAATCAAGAATTCCAACCTCTTATCAGATCTTCTACTGACAATCCATTGTAGCAAACATCATTCTTATATTATTTGAAAAAATTTGTTCACCACATATATACTGTATTTAATTACAAAATGTATTTTGTAACCAACATTATTTTTGTTTTTAAAGATTTTTGTACTTATTCTTTAATTTTTACAAAATATTCCTCAAATTTTTTAAGGGTCAATCACAGGCCGGAATATATCTTAATGTATCCATATTTTCCGTCAATGTTGCAGAAGATAATTCAATGCCACCACCAGCACAAGTCGACACACCAAAGCTCCGTAATCCACGTGTTCATCAACTGAGAACCGTTATCAAACCTGCCGTTGTAAGTCTTAATACCACCACAGCTTCTCCCGGTCGTCTATCAGAGGATGTGGATACACCCAGCAAGTTTCTAGCCCCAGGAGTGGTCTTTGAGCCGCGCTTCGACATTGGCAATCTGCAGGAACTTTTGAAGACACCCGAATGGGCGAACAGCAATCAGAATGCAGGCGGAGGGGCTGGAAGAAGAACCGAAACACCACTCACTGAGATTGTGGACCGAGGACTGAGGAATGCGCTTGAAGTGACATCGAGGGCACCACGACTTAAGTTGGACACTTCCAGTGAGTTAATTTTGTATTTCTAGTGAATGGACATGATAAATTTACCAAAATGTATTTTGTGGAACACGATAGCTCATGAAAAAATGTAACTCTTACAATGGCATTGAACGAAAATATTTAACTGTCCAAATTCTTTTATGGAATTCATAATATATTTTTATAATTAATGTAGTCGTGATAAAAATGGAATTTGGATATTTAAACTGAATGTTTCGAATAGATTTTTAAGTGTTTGTCATAATTTCAAATTTCAGTGGAACACATAACGTCTGGTCCTCTGAGCGGAGTGGTGATCTGTGTTTCTAAGAAGATATCTTCAATGCAGCTAACTCTCAATAGTCAGGTGGAAAAATTGGGAGGAAGTTTTAAGTGGACTTATGACAACAAGGTAGCAACACATTTTGTTAGAAATCAGTTAAAATTCTCTGGAAGTTGGCGATTTTATTTTTCAGTAAATTTTATAACTTTAATGATCTTTTAATAATCTTTTATATTTTAAATATTTATTCTTCTATAATAAATTGTTCATTTTGTAATGAGAACTCCTTTACTTTGTCCATAACAGGTTTGCACGCATTTGATCTACGAGGCCACCCACACAGAAGACAAGTCAGAGGAGTTGACCCGTGCTCTGGCTGACAAACGCCACTGTGTGCACCCCTCCTGGGTCACTGAGTGTTTACGTCAGAACCAGCGACTTTCCGAGGAGGACTTCCCGCCCCACCTGATGGCCCTCTTCACCACCTGTACCCCCATGGACAACATCTCGATGAGGGACGTCACACAAGACGACGATCAAGATAAACCGGAGACCAGTGCAGGTAGGCAGCCATCGGTTTCTACCGAAATATCCCAACAATCTGAAACTTGTACATATGCGGTTGGTTGCCACAGTCCACGCCAACAACCGGACTTCTTCTTCCTCTATTGGGGATGTCAGCCGACGACTGGAGACCATGCTTACAGTGACCGGACAAGCGAGTAACCACACGAAGCGGAAGCGACGTCGAACCGCCACCAGAGGTTCCTCCATTGACGGTGACTCTGTTACTGATGAGAGGGAGGAGCGGTCTCCTCGAGATATCGATCCTACATCAGCCAATCAGATACTCGCCCAGCCGAGTCAGTCCTTACAGGTGCTCAATCTTTTTCTAACTTACTGAATCAGTCTCACCATAATTAATCATTTGAAGCCTTCCTTTTATCCATCTTGATGTGGTCTTCATCTTCTATTTTGACCCTAATCCTGATATCTGAGTTGAAGCATTTGTCTGTAACTATTTGTTTTTGGATTTTACCCCTCTCAGGTTCGATGGCAATATGATGACGCAGTGGGAGCCACCTCCAGCTACGACCAAACAAGACCTACTACAACCATTTCGACGGTCGATTCGATGGAACCTCCTTCAGTCTGTCCAGTCACCAGCACCCCCACTAACAGTCGGGGACGAGGTTCAGTGGCTCTCGGGCGAACTTCGCTCTCTCCGAGTCATCAAACCACTTCAACAGTGTTGCATCAGCAGAAGACGTCGTCCAGTAAAGCGATGGGTCCTCCCGCAGCTCATTATGCAAAGAACATGTATGAGAAACACATGAAATTAGATTGTTAAGATTTAAAATAACATTTAAATCATTTTTCAATTGTTATAAATAGCGTCTGTTATTTCAAATAATTATTTTAATCTTACTAAAATTACTGTATACTTCAATCAATTTGAATTAGAGTGTTTAGTTCAAGCCAAATAATTTAAACAGCGCAACCTTTTTTTCGTGTTTTTATTTGTAATACAATGTTTCAGTTTTTTGAAAAAAACTTGTTATGTAATGCGGTATAACACTTATTTTTTATTGAAATATACACATCAAATAAATTGAGGATCACATGGTTTCTGGTAGATTTTTGTAAAAGAACAGTTCACTAAATTATTAAACTTCCATTTTCTTTTTATTAGTATCAGTTTGAATTAAACTTATGTGATCTATTTCATTATACATATTTAAAAGATGGTCAAACCCAATTTCTGTACAGGCCGCAGGCAGCAACCGAGACTCACACAACCATCAGTGACTGCAGCAAGACTTCTTCGGATGCTGACGATAATAGACACAACTTCCTTTTCAGTGGTGTCACACCCACCGAACGGGATCATTACGCTGAAATTGTGCGCAGACTTGGGGGTACAGTCGAGGAGGCGTTGGCTGTCAAAGATTCTGTCACACATCTCATCACGAGAACTCCAGGTCTGTGCTGGTAGATTATAAATTCCTTCATTTTCCAATGTTTTATAAAACAAATTTATGTTCTGTTTATTAATAATTAATTATCACAACACAAAATGTAGATAATACATATTTTGCAAAAGATGATGGTTGTGTCATTACTGTAAGTAAAGATTTATGAAAATTTTTCTAGCCAAACAATGCTTAACAACATGTACTGCAAACATTCCAAGTGACTTATTTATTCAGGATATCTTTTAAGGAAGTTAAGATTTGTTACTCGTAATTTTATTCGGTGCAAAATGTAAAGTTTTAGTTTTATAATGTTTACTTTCTCTGTTATATTTCTTTACTATTTTCATGGACGTTTAATCATACACATCCACAGCTCGTAGTGAGAAGTTCATGGCCTGCCTGGCTAGTGGTAAGTGGATCCTTCACAAGTCTTATCTAGAAGCTTGCGGTAAGGAGGGCCGCTGGGTCCCTGAAGAAGGCTACGAGTGGGGTGGTCCTGGGACTGAGCCTATGCTCGCGGGTATAGAGGGAGCCGGAGGCGGGGGACAAAACCGGGAACTAGCTCGTGCTGCAAGGAAATGGCGCATTGCCGGTGGGCGAGGATTTGGTGGTTGGAAAGTGGTCTTTGCGCCTGGTTGTGCCAAAGAGGCTAGTTTTCGTAGACTGGTTGAAGCTGGAGGTGGACAGGTATATTAAATTAGAACAGTTTGGTTTAAAAAGATTTATTAAAAATTATTCTAATTTCGTTATCAAATTAATATTGTTGAGTTTATTGATTTGTCACACGTTTAATTACATCGAAGTGAATTGATAAATTTTTCTCAATCCGCAGGTGATACCCTCTATACCTAACTTCCCCCCTCCGCGGGACATCAGTCACGCCTTCGTGGATAGTCGAAGAGTGCCTAATAGTGAACCCCTCCCTCCCGGCTTCCAATGGCTCAAGGTGGAGTATATGGCCTCTTGTCTTACTGCCAAGAATCCTCCCGAGCTGGACGACTTTGTCTTCACCGATTCTGTGGTCTCTTTTGTCAATATGCCCCCCATAGCAGCCGCGTTGTCAACCTCCTCGTCATCATCCAATAATAGACCGAGCTTGTCGAGAGCTGGGGCTACGCGGGCAAGCAAGAGAATCAAATTACAATAAGTGTTTAGTAGTCTAGTCGGATGCAATTTACATTTGTGCAATTAATTATACAACAAATTACAATTATGCAGTGAATTATATATTGCAAATTACATTACTGCATGAAATCCCATTCTCTTCAATATACTAAACACATGTCTGCATTTAAAATGAAAAATTATGTGATTGTCATTTTCCTTTAAAACCTGCATTTTCAAAGGACTCTTTGGATTATTTAGGGTGTATAGTACATGTTTACGAAGTTGAAATTTGAGATTTTGTCAAATAGTTTAATTGTATCTGGTCGATATTATCGAATCAATGATCGACTAAAAGTATTATTATGTGACTATGTGTAATGTATTACTCAACATTGTATTTTCACATATACATTTTATATTCTATTCCAAATGAATATTCAGAAAATATTTTAATTATAGTTTTACATTTTTTATAGTTCTCAAACTATCGCTCAAATCGGTTCCAATATTTTCTATCTATTTCATTTTCTGACGTTTATTTTCTATTATGTATACTATTTATATACATTTAATATTATTTTAGCATTTATATTAATTCAAAAAACTTTTCATTATTTAGAAAAGAAAGTTTTTATATGGAAAGAATAAAAAATATAGAACTATAACTTAACCTAAGATATTTAGATTAGTTTCTATCATACTACTTCTCCGGTTATTCAATTGTATATTTATATATGAATTATAGTTGATTTGTGTAAGTCAGGTAATTTAACAATAAATAAATAAATTTAAGCTGTATTTTTTTGATTTTTATTAGTCTGATGCAAATAATATAGATCGATATCGCACTATATTCTTTGTTCTGATGTTATATATATATATATTGTTTTTAATATTTCTTTTATATCTACAGTCATGTGGCAGCTCCACTATTTCCTATATTTTTTTTACAGTATTTCGTCAGTCCTCTTTTTTGGAATAATGTTTTATTCCTCAACTTTCGTAATTTAAGTTTTTTTGTATGGGTGCAATATTCAGGCCACCCAATGAAACTTAAAAAAAACAAAAGATAATGTTCAAAAAAATACATTTCAGTTGCAGTAAAGCACAATCATTGAGAGCGGTTGCATCTCAGTATAATATGGGTTCGCGACTTTTAAGCCACGTCTCGCAGCTAGTCAGCTTCGAGCGATTTTTTTGATCGATTAATTTGGCGAGAAGACTCATCCAACTTTGATTTATAATAATGTTCTCATAGGGCTTCATTTAAATGTAGACTTAAATGCGACTTTTTGCAACAATAAAAAAATTTTGCGACTAATTTTATTCTTTATTTATGACAACCATTTTGGCCGTGAAAGGTTCAAAAAGTACCCATTTTGTAATCTAGGATAACTGTGATGTCAGGTTTTTGTATTTTTCGTTCTGTTGTTATTTTTTTAAAATTGTTCAAAGGATTTTTCTATGATTTCATATATATTTTAAAATAATTAACAATTAAATTCAAGAATATAAGATGTTATATAATAGTTCACAATTCTTTTTTTCCTAAACCATATGTTACAGTCATATCTCCCTACACCTAAGAGAAATATTCATAATGCATTTTTTTAAAACAATTTTATAATTTTAAATAAAACAATAACGAAATATATACCTATTTTTGTAAATAAATATTTATAATTTTGTGTATATTACAAGATATATAAACATATAGATATAAGGTCATGCAGCAATAAAATAATCATAGTAACTATGATTATTT
>JAUZNC010024121.1:0-12436 GCA_034780395.1 Vannuccia rotundouncinata | reverse complement strand
TGCGACTCTATATAACTCTATGTATCTCTATATTACTTTATAAGACTCTAAATAACTCTATATGACTCTATATGACTCGAACAATTCTGTAATTTTTACATTTTTACGTTTTTATACAATTTTATCACATTCGGACCAGATCCCAATTACACCTCCCAACAGTTGGAACATCTCTAAAATCATAACCCTTATCTTTTCACGACAGTACAAAGTCTTGCCATAGAAACCAACAAGTTTACACGTATTTTTCTGATATGTGACAATTGTAAGGACAACCCATCGCAAGAGACCTCCAAACTGATATATAGATAATGTCAGTTTTCGTAACTTACTGAAAGTACTTCAATGCAGTCAAAGTGATTCTTTAACATCCTATTAGACAGTTACATTCACTGCATGATGGCATTTGTCACAAACCTTCATTTCTATTTCCCTAGATTGGGGAGTGGATAATTCCTTAGAGGCTTCGGGTGGGATGTCATGACAACGCCAGATTGACGAAAGTCAATTTTCCAACAAATGCTTCAAAACTTTTCTCTAAATGTAAATCTTTTTTATTAATCAGTTTAATTCATCATATGTAGGGTATAATAAAGGGTTTATGATTCATGTCATCACAGATAATTAGTAAAAAGTTAGCATACTATATCTTCAAAACATTATTTGAAAATAAAAATCTATTTTTAAATTTAAAATAAAACTTTTTTCAAAAAATTCGAAACAAATAAGAGGCATTTGGTTTTTAATGTTTGAAAATAAAAAGATTGTTCTTTCTTTTTGGAACTGCAGAAGGCTTAATGGATTTCAATAATTAATGAATTTTTTCTTCCTTCAGACAAACTGTTGCATGAATCTTAATTTGTTTATTTTTAAAAATCAGTAAATATTATAATCAAGATCGTGTGTTAATTTTGTATATGTTAATTTGTTTCTGTTAAAATCTATTTTTCACTTTTTATATGTTGGGTAATACATATTTATGTCGATATTAGCATTTAGAAAGTCATAAATTTTATCATTATATATACAATTCTCATAATAATGTATTTAGCCAAAAAATATGTTCAGTCTACGCACTAATGGAGTATTAATAATAATAGTAACTAAAATTTACAGAAGAGAATAGTTTTAAATTATTTTAAAGGACGTGTTATTTTATATTATTGAAAAAAAAACAATTTCTATGTTTTAATAAAAAATTATATATCATTGTTTATACTTTATTGTATTTGTTTATTTAGTCTTTAGAAATTGTGCCAAAACGTTTGTATAGTTAATATAGTTCATAATGACAAATTTAAATGGACAATAGGGTATTTGGAATAACTTAACTTTATTTTATTTCAATCTGTAAACTATCATAAAATAAAGAGTGCAAAATTATTATATTGTTATTTGTCTATCGCTGTATAAAACTGAATGTATGAATATCATATAAAAAAAGAATATCAAAGAGTGTTTTAGTCAAAGCGGTTATTGTGATATGAAATCCATAAATTAAATATAATTATTTCTCTGCGCTTCTTCAAACACTGGTTCACTTCTTCCTGTATATTTGACTATCGATCATATATGTAATTTTTCCTATAGGCAAAAAGTGTTGTACTTTCACGCTTGCTATTTAGACTATACTTGGTGAGATTAACTCCATAACTCACAACTAACTAATTTGCTATGTAACATTATCGGCTAATTCTGTCTTGAGTAACCAGAGACCGAGGACGCACCTATAGGCAAGGTCTGACATTATTTAAATACAACATCGATTGATGAATACAATAAATGTATGTTTACCTAAATTACAAAATGTTATATCTATAAGTAGGGGGGAGGTTTACAGAGGAATCCCTCATAAATATAAATATGTATGTATTATGCTCTCGGGAATTAAATAGGTTTATCGCCCAATGTATTAAAACATTCATTTTTTGATTGATTATCGGATTTTTATTATATTTTCTTAATTTATAAAAATCGAATAGATAGGAGAATTATTTTAGTGGGAAAAGTAAGTTGCGAATTAAAAATGGAAATGAACACAAGAAAGTCAACCGAAAATATAAAAGTGTATTAAATCTCTAAACGTGAATATAGATATTATCAAACTTGACACAAATAAATCAAATCATATGTAATACTGATAACATCGCAGCGTTAGCTTTGCAGTCTTATTTTCTTATTATGCATAAAATAAAAAAATAAAAAATTGTAATTACATTTTGAGAATTATATTCTCCGTTAGGTATTAGTATACTACAACGTGTCTCTATGTTAACAACATAAAAACCTTCGACAATCTCAATAAATCCTAAAATGCGAAATGTGTTGTTCTAAAAAATCTGATTGTGATAAAATGATAATTATTCTGTCTTTGAAATACCATCTATATATATTCTGACAAATTTGTAAATTTAATATGAATATTATTTTAACGAATTCATAATATTGCAAATGAATTAATTTATTTCAAAGTTATATTGTTTGTATAAAACTTCTTGTCGAAATTTGTATGTTGATTGTTGCAAAAATAGAATTTTCCAATTTTGCTTATTGTGGTGTTGTTGGAACCTTTTTCTAAAAATCGATATTTTATTTTATTTAAAATACAATTATTTCATATATCTATACTGTTAAATTCAAAAACCTCCCATAGTAGTTAAAACGCATAAATCATTGTATTTATAAGGTCATTTCTTTCCGCATATTAAAAACTTTTCACATGATAGCATAGCAAGATGAAGCAAAACAAGAAAGCCACAACATAATAATATCAATCGATAATGTGAAATTACCAGATGTTCCCCCAACTACTAGTGATAAGTAGGAATTAAGGAGGCAGCTTTTGCCCTGAAATTCAATAATAAACAATAAATTTTGATACGTTCCTTTGCTGATAGACTCACGAAGTCATCTCTAACAACTGGAATACAATATGTAGGTCGATTCATCGACGCTTTCTGGCGAACCTTTAAACGATGATTTGCTATTTAACGATTTTCAATGTTATGCAATTATAAGATAGATTTTTATTTATTTAGTTTTTCATAATTGAATTTTAAAAATTCACTTAATCTATACAAAATGATGAGCTAACATTACCTTATTATTCACTTAAGAAACGGTTATGACAGATGATTTTATAAATTAAATAAAGACTATGTAAAAATTCTGTGGACAAATAATATAAGGTTTCCATGCCAACATTAAAGTATCACTGATTTTTTCTCTCATATTCATCAATCACGAAACAGAATAGTTTATAAATTTAGATGTTTACTGTAAAGTGTGAATATTAAAAAGGGCGTTGTTTATTACAATAATTGTAATCATGACATAAAAAGATGACAAGTAAAATTAGTTTGAAATAGTTTACGAAATTAATTTTAAAATAAAATCAATTTAAAATTTTTCTCAAAATAGTGAAATCATGAATTATTGATTAATAATAAATAAATAAAATAAAAAACTTGCATTGCATTTAAATAAAACATTTTTATTAACGATTTATAAGTTACCTTTATTAGATATGGCATATTGCAATTATATTTAATGATATAGGCTATTCTATTAATTATTTTTTCCCAAAATGTATTGTTCTAAATCATTATAAAACCAGAATCCAATTTGTTAGTTAGTTCGGGAGTCGAATATAGTTTTACAAATCATTTTCTAGACGAGATGCTGACATGTTTGTGTGTACATGTATATCATCTATTTTTCATATTTTCAAGATTGTCCTCTCTCGTTGTCATGGCATCTCAAACTGGTGTAAATGAAAATCGATATTTGATTAGGGATAAAAATGAGCTAAGGAAACATTGAATTATAATGACATGTTTTATTTTCATTGTAAGACAATATTATATTCTAAGATGATATTCTCACACAATTTCCAAAGAAAATATACATGAATACTTCTGCTCGATATGCGTTGGATGGAGTGGATGCTAATACGATCAGTTTTTGCTTGAGATATTAAACCAATTACCTAAATCGAAATTAAATAGACAGAATTTTTTTAAATTTGGATTTATTATTTTCACGCACTAAATATAATTTTTTCATAAAAGGTAAAAAGATTTTGGCTAATTGAAGATTAATTTAGTTTAAATATAGACATATTTGGAAATGAAAATATCTATCATTTTTCTTTATTCCAGCCCAAATAAATTAATTGTAAGGATGAAGTGGTCGTATTACGCACGATATGTGTTTTAAACACCCCTATAGACTGAGAATTGTGTTATAAGTGTTTTTCACTGGATTGATTTCAAAGCACGGAGGTTTAAAGGAATGAAAGTGAAAAATCTATTAATCAATACTTATAAATGGACTGATGATATTTAATAAAGGAAATTCAGTTTTGAGTATAAAACTAAAAAAACTGAAGAACTTAAGATGTTCAATATCAATACAAAAATTTCCTTTAACCTCAGAAATTGAGGCTTTACGAAAAGAAGAAAAACTTTTAAACTGTTTTTTGATGTTTGGTTTGAAGTTGAAACCTTTTCATTTGATATCGAATTAAAAATTAATAATAAAGTTTTAAAATAAGCCGAATAGAGATATTCATAAAGACTTTAAAAATATTTTTAATCATTGATTTTTTGACATTTTTCTTCTAATGGATAAAATAAAATAATTTCTACTATTCAAATAAAGCAAACCCTTTCATGCAAGAATAGTCTGAAGAATTAAAACCTAAATTATTGTGCATTCAAATTAAAAGTCAAATCATTTGCTTTCCAAAAATTCAGAGCGATTAATAAAAGCTCTGTTATTGTAATAGGATTAATTTACGAAATTATCTTTTTTATTAACAAAGCAATGAAATGTCAGAAAGCATAAAGACTATAATTTTCGATAAAATCACACAAAAAAACTTTTCGTCTCTATTCGATGATTAAATAAGCGCATTTTTATCGTCGTATAAATGAAAAGAATTTTAAAATAACCTCCCAATGAAAGAAGCATTTTCAATCTGTTTCTAACTTCTATTTTTAAAATCGTTAAAAAGGATATCAATTTTAATGTAAAGGATCTTCAGAATGATTCCATTTAAAAATAGTTTTACTTCTGGCGACAGGAGACAAGGACTCCCGGTGGTTTCCAAGTTCTGGAGACGCTCTGTGCCGTGGCCAGGAAGTGAAGATAATTAAACTTTGGGAAATATTATACGGACATCACCTGCATGGTAATTTAGCTGCTTTTCGGCGCATATTAACATCCGATTTAGCCTGATACTTATTTAACTGTCTAGTGCCGGTTTGGTTACACCCAAATAACACCGGATGAAAAATGAAGTAGATAATTTTGGCCTGTTCCTCATATTGTTGTCAAATTAAATTTAATAGAAATAAATATTCGCTCTATTTTGAATTCATAAGTTTATTTCAGAGGTAACACTAACTTATAACTTCGTTTTGAATAGTAATAAATGTGATCATAATCATATTACATAGAAGCAATCATGCAAATTATTGGATTAAAATTAATATAAAGAAATTATCAAATATCAATCTTGATTTTCAGGATCTATGATATTATATGAACTTTTAATTAACATTAGAAATTCTTTTATTTTGTTAACCTTTGCAATGCAATTCCAAAATGTTTCTTAAAATTGTTAAATTATTTAATATAAATATCCATTTATCTGCAATATTAAATATATCTACGTATAAACGTATGGATTTTACTATATAGACGAACCAATGTGGGGCTTCGAAAGTCATCTATCTTAATCAAAAGTCGATTCGATCTTTTCTTGATATTACGGAAAAGAATGAAATACAAGTTGTTCTAGCAGAAAACGATGGCGATATTCGTCTTATACTCAAGAATGTATATATTTATCTACCTCGGGGGACCCACATAATGCAATTCCAGACTAACACCTTTCGTATACGCTTTAAGAGAAGAAATTGAATGAAGTTATACTTGAAAAACAGATGAAATGAGTATTTTACTTGCGTATTTAATTTAGACAACTAAACTTGTCTGCAATAAATTTGCGCATTTACTTTGTAAACGTTGCAAAAATGGGTATATAAGTCTAAATTAACTGTGAAAATGTTGCATAATGAAAAGGATATTATTTTAGTATTATTATAATAAAATATTATTCTAATATAATTAAGGGAAAGTTCAAGTTAGATTTTAAGGTATATGAACAAATTGTAAAAATCAAAATACAAATAATTTAACGATTATTTCGAAATTTCTTTTTAGTACACTAAAAAAAACTATATAAAAAAGGTCCAAATCATCTTCTCTGGGAACGAAAATAACATGAAAAATGTAAAAGTCATGAAAAGTCATGTAAATGTCTAATATAAACAATAAAACAAATTTAGAAGTGTATGAAATTTGTTTAAATTTGTCGCGGAGAAGAAGATGTAGAAACCGGAGAAGAAGATGGAGGAACAGGAGAAGAAGATGGAGGAACAGAACGAAATGGAGGAACAGGAAAAGAAGATGGAGGAACAGGAGATGCTGTAGATGTGTATGTTTTTTTGAATAAGTTTATTAAAATAATTCCATCGTAAAACAAAATATTAATACTGTCATCTGACAATATTGTCTGAAACAATTTAGGATTCCTTTGTAGTTATAGGAAATGGTCCGCATCCGGTCAGCCATTAATGTGCGACAAATGGGTGAATGAAAAGATAAATTTGTCAAATCTAGACGTAGTGAAAATAAAATGCACTTGCGTTTTAACTTTCCACTTAATTTTCTCCTTTTTTTCTACCTCAGCGCTCCACCCATTCTGTCAAACTCTCTCTCTCTTTCTATATATTTATATACGAAATCAACAATCCGGAAATTCTTATTGATCAGTTACCATAACAACTAAACAATTATTTTATCTTAATGTTTCGATTAAGAAATAAATCGTCCACCATTCTTGAACATCACCTCAACTACGATTCTGATGTCATGATAGACATATTGTTTTGTGATAAATTTAGAAATACTTACTTCTAATTCTTATTACTATATTCTTACAATAAACTAATACTGTCCTGGTCGTTCTTCAATTGAAATAATTGTGTCGATTTTAATTTTATATTAATTGAAAAGATATTTTATTAACTATTAAGTGTACGATTTTACTTTTATTTAGATAATAATTATGACTGAGAATGTTTTTGAGAATTTTTTTTAAAAGCTTGCAAAATTTATAATTCTTAGTTTTTATCAAACAAATTATAAATCAAAATATTCAAACTGAATCAATTTCCAAATTAATAATTTTGGTAAAATAGAAAACTTTATATATTTGCATTGACAATGTTATCATCTAATTTTATGTTTGTTTTAAAATAAATAATCAAACTTCTAAAATTAAATTTATTTTCAATAACAAATTTTATTTTACATTAAAATATTTTTATCGTTTAGTTTATAAAAATTCTCTAACTTACCAGAGGAACGGATGACCTTAATTTCTGCTTCTCCTACAGATTCAGCAACATCTGTATCTTTGGCCTCGAAGTGGAAAATACCCGCATGATCGTCATCCAGAACCATTATGGTCGCCGTGGGAGGCTCCACAAGCTCCACCTCTTGAGATAATAATCCGGATACAACGCGTGGGTTGCTTAAACGAGTAAAGAAGTGTTCGTCCTCTTCAAATATTTCGTCATCTATAATTGTGATGGAAAACTCTTTGCTCTTCTCTTGAGCCTCAAAGCGTAGTTTTCCCTGCGCAACTTCAAAATCGTCACCAGCTGTAGCGGAGCCGTCTTCTGTACAGTAGTCCACTTCAATGACAGTGTCTAGATCTCCTCCAGTTCGGGTCACGGTAACGCTGAAGGTTCCAACATTCTCCATAACGGTGTAGTGAATTGGGTCAAAGAAAATTCGTTGAACATCGTCATCAATGGCTTCCTCAGGGATAGCCATGGATATCCGACGATCTAATTTGGACTTTTTAATGACATTTCCACTACCTGTCATACTTCGCGTGGCTTGCATGCGGTAAAAAGCTCGAGATTTATGAGTTTTGTTGAGTATCTCAATGTGAGCCAACTCTTCCACTTGTTTAGCATCGATGTTGGGATTTTTCTTTCGAATTTCCCGAATAACATCGATATAATTCATCCGTTGCTTCTCAAATTCGAGGATTTCATCTCCTTCAACAACCTCTGGTATAGCCAATTCATGAGTGTGATTATTTTGCATTTCAACGTCACCCCCCTCCAAGTGGCTCTTTAAAGCACCAGCAGCCGTATACTTTTTACGAAGAAATCGCTTGAAAAAAATTTTAGTGTCAGCGATGTAAGCCAAAATTATGAGAATCGGGAAGAATGCGAGAGTGAGCAGTGCCTCCCATACGTCGACTACCTCTGGTGTAATTTGTGCGATGATCAGGTACATCCATAAGTATGCAAATATACTGAACGATGCCGTGACAAAAAACACACTCAGATGCTTCACACGACGGATGTCCCCATCTGGAATAACAGCAACGCAAATTCCAATGATAATAAAGAGATTGAAGGCAGCTGAGCCAACAATTGTTCCTGGTCCAAGATCCCCAGCAACGAAAACATTGCCACAAATTTCAATAACAGACAAGAGGATTTCCGGAGCGGAACTACCGAGAGCCATTAGGGTTAAATTAGAGACCGTCTCATTCCAGATGCGAACGTTGACAACTTGCTTCTCACCTGATTTTTTCTTAATCGTGACAACCTTTTCTTGTGACGTAATTACTTCAATTGCAGCCATAAATCGATCTGCAATAATCGACACGCCCAGAAACATATACATGAGAGATGCAAAGTATACGGTTGCCCGCGCGGCACGATCTCCAATACTTACATTATCTTTCGGTTCCCATATTCCCAATATAACACCTTTTTTACATGTAGCCTCCTCAACGGCAATACATGACCCGTTGACAAGAGCAGTTGCTGAGCAATCCTCAATTTGGGTGAATAAAATGAGTATCAGCACCACCAAAATCTGAGTACACCCTTTTAACTTTGACGAAGGAAGTTTACAGTGAGACATAACGATGAAATCGGCAGTACAAATTTGGTTCCAAACAGAATATTGGATGTTTTATGAGTTTTATTTCTTATTTTCCAATTAATAGAATGACGTAATATCGAATTTGTAAAAGTGTTTTATTCGTTTCACACATAGTATGACAACACGGTCATGGCGGAGAAAATTAATATTTCGTATTTACATTAAAAGTGAAGAATTTGTCACATTTGCGCACTGTTTAAAGTTCACATATGAAGAGCCAACACAAGCAAGAGAACTGACTCCCTGTGGAATAGATACCAAAGAGCGGCAGAGCCAGAGGTAGTTATTACTTTTAGTTCATATGGTTCTCCTATATTAATACATTTGTGTACTTCTATTTCAGGCCGGCATGAAGACGCACAACGAACGCATGAACCAGAAAATCCCAAACCATGGGTACTAGCCAGATTAGTTCTAGAGACTTCTGTTACATGGCACAAATCTAGACATACCCCAAAACCCTTATGGGGAGAGACAACAGCCAATGTGTGTAGCTTTAAAGCCACTCACAAATCGAGTTTCTATGCATGCCTCCTTTGCTCCCTATCTTTCTTGTTCTTCTCTCTCTTTTTCAATCTTTTTTGGCGCTAACCACACAGAGACACGTCGGCCTGGCTGACGCTATCCCTCTTTCACTTCTCTCTTTTTTCTTCATCGCAGCCTCATTCGTGTTTCTGCCAAGGCGATTAGGTAGGAGAGACATTTTGAATCAATGCCCCAGTAGAAACTAGCATATGAAGTTGGCTTGATGTGCTGTATACTGATAAAGGTTTTCGATGATTTCAAAATGACATCCGCTCTTGTGAAAACTATGGAAAACAAGTAGTAAATGTCAAGTTAAGTATTGCACATAATCACATACAATTTGATTTCTTGAAAAATATTTAATATAACACACTTACATGTAGTTAGTTTTAACTTAATTAATCAATCAGCCTGCCCTCATTAGACTATTAGACTAATAAAAAGCTAACTGAAGAGAATGTTTAAAATAAAAAAAGTACAACATTAGTATTGCTTTCTAATTTGATCAATTTATTTAAGAAATCGTCCACACATATAAAATACAAATAGTTTGGTAGACTACACAAGTAGTGAAAGAATTACTCCATCAATTATACATTTATCATTATTTAGGGTAAGAGTTATGTCTATCAAAAAAATTTAACGAATAATAGTTGTATTCCTAATTAATTAATTAATTAATTAAATAATTAATAATATAATTATTCAGAGAAAGGTGAATAACGATCTACTGAAAAACATATAAACTGATATAATTCATACTTAATAATTTTCTTACTGTTAAGCAAATAATAATTTTTGCTGAACAAAATAATGCTTAGTTATTCAAAATAATATTTAAGATATTATTAGAATAATGATAGAATATTATTAATTTATATAATTTTCATTAAAATTTCAAATTAACCTTTAAATTTAACATTATTCAGAATTTCTATAATTTTTGTTAAATTTAGATTTAAATTTATTAAATTAAAATCACTATTTTTTGTGTCTATTTTAAAAAATATAAATAAAATCAATACCGTTGCGCTTAAAGATGTATTTAAAACTATGCTTTATACTTAATTTTATCTGGGATATTTATTTTTTTCAATTTATTTTTTTAAAGAAATTTATTTCATTTAAAATATTGAATTAAAGATAATAGCAACAATTTTAATTATTTTGTTGTCAGAAATTTACGAAGTTCGTAAAAATCTTTTAATATTATATTTTGACTCAAAGAGCATCTAAATTGAAAATTCCTTTACCGAAACATAAATTATAACTTAATTGGATTTTTAAACTTACCTCCATATTTACTGATTTGTTCATTTGTTACAAAAGGTCATATTATTATGTTTTCACAAAGATCACAATAGTTCTCAACGCAAATGAAAAAATCAATATAGATAATGATTTATTTCGATTCCCGAATAATATAGATTTATTAATTGTGATATTTTACATTTACAAGATTTTATTTTATAGCAAAAATAAAGAAAACCAATGATTCTATGAGAAAATTAACCAATGTTATTTATTTATTACGACTCACCCAGTCTAATAAATAAGTAGTATGTAAGGAGTACCTCTATTCCAAAAAAAAACATTTTTTGTTCCAACAAAGACCTCTTTTCCCAACCCGCTGACATTTCCTAGTTAAATATTAATCCAATGAAAAATATGATTTTGTACCCTACCAAAATAAATTTTCGACCAATCAGATTGAAGTAACTAAAATTTATGCTATATAAAGAGGGTGTTGAGTTGTTGATTTCATTCTCTTTTATTACGAGCTCTCTGACGGTCATCTCTCCGTCGGACTATTCTCCCTTTACGGCAATGGCTTCATTTACTTCAGATTATATTATCGAGGCGACGTTTCAGACAATAATTAAAACTATGCTTATCAAGGTGGGTCCTCACCGCTGCGTTCAGCCTCAGAAGAAATATCTCCACTTCATCTACGTCAAATCCTTCAGTCTCAAATCTCCTATTCATGAGCCTATTCATGAATCCGAAAGGTCCTCCCAACGAAAAAGTTCTCGGCTCTACCCAGACTCTGAAAACATGTGGTGAAGAAACCGCGTGATCATCTCGCCTCTAATATTGAATGAATAGAGACACAGCGTTATTGAAACTGTCTGGATTTCTCTACAACCACAACCCGAAGGAAGCTCCAGTGCTACCCAAAAATCTCAGAAACATTTCCTGTGCAGTCCTGAATTGTGGCCAACTTATCGGGAGAACTCGGACACTTACTGTGCAAAGTTTGGACGCAATGCGACTGGTTTCTTTTGAGTTGGCAATTCTCAAAAGATCAATGATATGGGGGCGGGGAACTATCAGTTTCAACTTCGTCTCAACGGGATATGTATTTTCTTTTTCTGCAGAAGCTGCATTATTTTTTACATTACAGGGTAGGATAACATGAAAACTTGTATTAGTATGGGACATCTTAAACTCTTTCAATTTTTGAATAATGTATTCATGTAGGTTGTTTATGACCCCGCCAACGGACAAGCGCTTCCTTCTTCACCACTCTCGGTGTACGCAATATCTGATCAATTCGGGATTAACCTTCACGATCGCCTATAGCCTGCAATTCCTGATTGTAGAACGAGCCTTCAATTAGTTCACTATAATCCAGTGTACGTATATGTAGGTGACTGGGGTAAATTTTCAATTGACACTATGCACAATATATTCTTCTTCCGACCAGTTATTGGTTCATTACCCATGTCAAAGGTTGCCTTATGTCTAGAAATTCGAACACAATCTCCCATAAAAAATTGGTCTTCTTTTAAAAAATAAATAAATAAATAAATAAATAAATAAATAAATAAATAAATAAATAAATAAATAAATAAATAAATAAATA
>JAUZNC010024110.1:0-17401 GCA_034780395.1 Vannuccia rotundouncinata | reverse complement strand
TCCAGTGTTGATAATTCAAGCATTGTCCAGTGTTGATAATTCAAGCATTGTCCAGTGTTGATAATTCAAGTATTGTCTTTGTAAATACGTTCTACGATTAGGAACACTTTTCTTCCTAGAACAACAGCTGGTTTTTGGGTTGCTGCAACTGAATTTTATTTCAATATTTGAAAATTGCACATGGTTTGCATTGTATACACATCCCTTGAATTGTTTAGCTTAGTAAATGAGTGATTAGCTTTCTAATGCTATTTAGAATTCTATAATTTAGCTAAATTAACATCAATTTAGCCAGATATATTGATCTACTTATTATTAATTCTCATTCGCAAATATTTATTGATTAAACTAAGATTATCGATCTTCTGTCAACAGCGTTGAGACAGGACATTGACAGTACGGCTGACGAAGGTAAGATCACTCTCTCGTGACTAGTGTGGCCGAAGTAAGAGGCAAAAGGCACGCTGTATACTTATGGGTTCGAGTTGAATGCAGCTGTAAAATGTTTCTGGCATCCTTCTTATTAGTAGTATAGACTGAGTATATCTGCTACAGTTCGCTTTTGCCGATTTCTTCGTTTCCATTAGTATTTTTTTATTTTTTATTTCATATAGTTTTAGCAAATTCTATAATATATATATTTATATATGTATGTATGCCTTAGTTACGACCAGTTTATTATAATAGCACTAATTTACGGTTGGAATGAGTTTTAATAGTAGACTGATATTTTAAACCACAATTTATACATTATTTATGAGTTTCTGACGAATGCACAGTCATCTAATATTATTTTATTTATTTAAAACACAGAACACACAATATATTTAATTGCCTCTGTTTTATTGAATTATAACTATTTTTTATAGTTTTGTTTTTTTAGATTAGCTTGGAAGATATTACCACAATTATTATCAATACTTTATTCTTTGTTGAAATATTGCGTAATATTTATTTTGGTCTATATTTGAGTCTAATTCCCTTTATACACTTGTTTACTTTCAACCTGGCCACGTTAGTTGCCGCCAAACGTAAGTAGTAGCCAACGAGTAGTATGTATCTGTACATCCCAGTTTCAATCTCTAGCTACGTGTTCAATCTTACACTTCTAATCACACACTTGTAGAATGTTTGAAATATTCTCCGATCTTTTCCAATTACTGCGTGTTGTGTCGTTATCTTGTTTTGTCAAATAGTAGACCACAAATACAATCCACCCGATTCCTGATTATTCCCATTATTAATGATTTAAATAATAATTTTATTCAAATGATTCATAATATTATGATTCCAATTGATAAAATATAAATTTGTAGAATCCAAATGAATCGTGTGGCCGTGGTTCACTGTTAGTAGTAGAGGTAGAGTTATTTCTACTTCATTTTCACGTTTCAAACCACTTTTTCACCTTCTCCCCCCCTTATAGTCATATCACCCTACATGTTTGATCCAATATTTTGGTCTCAAGGGCAAGGTATTTCATCTAATTATTAAGAAGAAATCAACTTTATAATTTGTGTTGCCTATCTAACTACATTAATTGACTGCCCTGCTGCCTTTTGTAATCCTGGAAATTATCTTTATTTATTTTTAATGTTTTATCACAATGCATGAACAATTAATATTTCATAAATATGATAATTGAAGACCTATTAACTGAAAATGAATGGGTCAGGTGACATCATTATTTAAGTTCGGTGAAAAGATTTAGCTTAACGATTTGGGTTTTAATATCTAATGTCAAAATGTAATTGGAAATTATTTGCTTATAACACGATATGTCTGCTAACAGTTAAACCTCATCATTTTCATAAAAAAGAATATAAAATGAATGAAATTATTGTATTGATAACTTCACGTATGGAATATTTTTAAATTAGCGGATTCAGCTAATCATAAAATGAATAATTTTAGGTTCTGGTGATCATGAATTAACTGGTTCCGAAGATCCCGCGGTCTTGCATGCTTACATATCATTCTTGCCCAGTCGTATTGCCTATAAAGAAGGTACGTGTCAGGTCAACCGCATCATGTTTTCTATCTGTCCTGTGGGTCTTAACCCCAACCCTAATTGTTCCTATTTCAGTTGGCAAGTTCAATCGCCGTAACTGCTATCTGGAATACGTGGTGCAGGTGTTGCAGCGGGGCTTAAGTGAAGGAAATGTCCAATCGGTGGTAGATTGGAGCCGGGAGACTAAGGATTGGATCGAAAAGCGGGATGAATTACTCCTGGGACCGCTACAAACTCGACAGACAGGCGCTGCGGCAAACAGGGCGGACGGTGGGGGGGCCAAGGGAGGTGATCAAGGAGGGGGGGATTTGGGACCCGATGAAGTGAAGAAACACGCCGCCGTTGTGACTGAGTTGGGCAAAGATAAAGAGAAGGACAAAGAGCCGTCTAAAGTGAGAGTTAGGAATGATGGAAATATTTAAAAATGGATTTTACAGAGGGATGTTTTTTTTATTAATGACCTTTTAATTTCGATATATTCCAGGATACTTCAGCTACAGCCCCGGTTAAAGTGAAGAAAAGGAAAAAGTACAAGGTTCGTGTTGATCCCAATTTAAACTTTAAATAATGCACTTTTCTCTATGGTAACTGTTGTTGAATAGTTGAAGAAGTTCATAATATTATACTACTAGTAGTATAGTATGAAGTAGTATATAGAGTAGTATTCAGTATTTAGTGAATAATGTAATTACTAAATATTGTGGCGGCGTGTTTATATTGTATTAGGAAATGCTTTAATGTTGTATTCATAATATAATAAAGTTAAAGGTAATTAATCTGATATGTATAAAATTTTAATCTCATTTATTGATGAATTGATTACACTGTTCAACGATATTAGGATACCGACCATGATCACAAATCACACATTGATTATTCTCGGATGAAGGTAACTCGTCTTATTTAGATGTTGACCCAATTAATAGGTTGTAAAATGTCTTCACTAACTTGTTCTCATATGAATATTGTTCCTGTCTCAATAATTATGGCTTGCCTGTATTATTAATTTAATCTTTGAATATTCACATAAAATATGTTCTCAGTGATTCAATGATTGATCCCTTCTGTATATGTTGTAACTCACTCCTTCCTCATGCATGACATCCTTCACGAATTCCATTCTAGGGAGGCGATGCGTCAATGAAACTGATCGATTTTGATCAGTTAAAGGTATAACTTCTTGTGGCTATCTGTAGTGTATATGCGTGCCTTTTTGTGCGATTTCACGGCAATGACACTGTGTGCTGTGATTGGCTGACAAGTCGCTTATTTGACACGATATCTCTCCAAATATTGATTTTATACATTCCGCATTTCACAATAATATTCAACAATCAATATATTGATTAATTCATGTTTAAATACTACTGCACCACAAAGAGGGAGGCAGCGGTTTAAAAAATTTCAAAAAGGACTATTTTAAGATTTATTGGTCATATTTGTATTAGAAGATGTTAATGACTGAAAAATACATTTTATTTTCATACGATAATAAAAACGAATGTAGTAGTCATTTAATATTCACCACTTTAATTTATTATTTTGTTTGAAAATTGAAAGTTTCTAAGCTTTAATTTCAAAGATATCGGATATGACTTCAGAAAGATCCCTAATGATTAATGGATAACATATTTTGATTATTAAATATTCTTATTAATAAATAAATAAAACATTTATATTTTCAATAGTGAATGTGAATGTAGTAAATAAATGTTATAACGTTTTAATATAAAATATTTCAATACCTACCTATATCTAGATCATTTGTGATCATTTTGAAGTCTTATCCTGATATACTTTCAAATGTATTTTATGGTTTTATTTTTTAGACTTTTGTTTTTTCAAATATAGTTTAACCAATTAATTTTCATTGTTTGTTTGCTAAGCTTGCCTGTTTCGGAGAATAATACTATTAGACTGTAGACAAAAATGACAAAATTAATGCTTTGTTCTGATTGGTTTGAAAATTTGTTTTTGATCGAATTTAAATAAATTGGCTTCATTAATATAGATATCTGACATGTATTCATTGTTTAAAACTAAAACAGTAGCAATGGGTTTATAATAATTAATAAATTGATTTCTATGACATAATTATTGTTTCATTTGTTTTGTCATCATTTTTGATTTTTAGGCATTAAGAACAAATCCACAGATGAATGACGTTCAAAAAAAGGCCCAAGAAGAAGCAGAAATTATGGTATGTGGGACTCTTTCTCTCTTTCTTCCAGCAGATTTACTTTGATCTTCTGTTTTATCCAGGCCTTAGAAGTTCTCGATCTTCACCTTCCGGAGCTTCTCAAGAAAATGTCTCGAAGACGCCGATTCCGTCAGGTGTATAATTCAGAGGCAGCCTGGAGAACGCAGGTAACTTCTAGTGGATTTTATTTTATTTAAAAGGGCTTTGCAGCGCTTTAAAGTTCAAAACAAGCTTTCGACAAACAAAGTAGCTAGCCAGAAAAAATGGAGTCGGAGGGTGGCCTCGAACCTGATCCGCGACCATTCCGCCGGCTTAGAAGTCCAGCGTCCTAACTGCTCGGCCATCCAGCTGCCAGTTTTCCTATGCACGAAAAGTTTCCTTCACGTTTAATGCGCTCTTGTATTTCCATTCCAGATGAATAGTGTGGTGGGACTCAGTCATTTTGGACTTTTCCTTCAAAAACTCGAGCTTAGAAATCGTCTCCTTGACAACGGTTATATGATCTACAAGTGAGTGGACTCCAATTGAAACAACATGAAGTCTCACAGTCGACTGATTTCATGCTTTTTGTCTGCTACAGAAGTTCCTACCTGGACCAGGAATGGTTCACTTTGGACGAGGCTGGAAGCCTGGTCTTCATGTGGAGTGGTGATCGCACTCGATCATCCACAGCAGCCACAGTCAAGTCGCTCCAGATCGTGGAACCCGCTGACCAGCAAGGATCCAATCGTCGAAAGATCGCTGCCAATCCAGCCGGCAAGCGGGCCGCCGGTGGCAAAGCGGTATCCCCGGGCAGGAAGAGTATCGTGTCGTCCAACTCGGTTCAAGAGATAGTGCAAGCTCGACTGCCGGGCATGGAGTCCGCAGCACAGGCGGCCACCGGAGAGCTACTCATGTTCGCAGCTGCCGCTCCACGAGGGGCTGATACCCCCATGACTTATCGATCGGATATGCCCACCAGCAGAAACAAGGCGCCCACGGCTGCCCCTGACATCCACTCTGTATCAGTCGGCGTGATCGAAGAATCCCTTCAGCAGACCTTTCTGCATCTGCGTCGATCCATCGTTCAGGCGCACAGATCCAACTTCTGGACGCTGCTGCAGAATGCGGTGAAGTCGCTCTGGAACTCTGCTCACACGGCCATCCTTCAGCTGGCATGCCCTTGTCCTGGGGATTGCGCCCTTACAATGGACCAGTTGGGAAAGCTGCTGTGGGAACCCTTTTATTTAGCTGCCGAGTGTCTCATGGATATGGTCGCCGGAATGCTTCTGGAACGTTCCGACGTTAAGGTGGTCCTTGATTATCGATTAATAACTATATTTTATATTATTTTGACAAATAATTGTATACTATTTTTTTATGTAAAAGTAGTATTGTTCATAATGTATGAATATTTAGACAATAATTTTAAAATTTGTTTACAAATAAATGTTTTCAGTCTGGAAAGAAGCGCTCCTCCCGTCCCTCCACAACTGGTAGTCAGCAAGGGAAAAAGAGTGTTAGTGTAGACGGAGAGGTCGAAGAGGATACTGTCAACGCTTTTATTGGTCCAGAGTTCGAGAAGGGGGGTTCGAGCCTGCGCTTCGATCGTTTGATGGATGAGGGTGATATTGTCAACATTCGCTGGTTTAGGAAGGTGGTTGTGAGGGCAATGGAGTTCCTCTATCATCAGGGAAAGTTTGAGAAGTTGATCCATGTTGCATTGAGGTTCAATGGTCTTACTGAGTGAGTATTGCCGGATTCATAAACAATAATTTCTTTGCTACTGTTGTATTAATCTTTATATTATATTAACAATATATTTATATTTCCACGCATTCTACATCAATCCATAGATATTTCACTAACTTACAATAGTAAATGATTGACAAAATATTTGCTAACAATCAATAATATATTTCGACGTATTTCATTAGTTGAAAGGTGCCACGTGTACATGGAATAACTCATCTTCCTTGTTCAACTTATAACTCAGGAATCGATGGGCTCACGAACTACTGCCTCTATTAATCCACTCCCAGCGTCGCCTTAGCGACCGCATCGTTGCTAGCGGGGGCAATCCAGGCAATGCTCAAGAGCCTCAACCTCACATGAAGTTGGCCATGGAAGATTTGTCTGTAGACAGTGTGACAACACGTAACTACGCTAAAATTCAGGTCAAAGTCAGCGGGACGGAACGGCGAGTAAGAGAAGCGTTGCTGTTAGCAAAAGAAGAGACGAAAACTTCATTAATGCGTGGTCGTAACACTGCGGTTGATGCTGCTATGGGGATCGAAAAGGTCAGTTCAACTTTCGGTATAAAATTAAACATTTATATTAATATCTGACCATTAATTTTATATTACTTTTCTGTGTAAAAGTAGTATTGTCCATAATAATATAATTAAATATTTTTTTAAAATAATTTATTCTTCAATGAGATTTTAACTAATTCAATTAAAAATCGATTAGTATTCTGTAGAATTTGTCAGTTAACTTATGAGGTTGTCTACAATCAACAGCCTGCTGATGAGACGATGGCTTTGCGGCTCTCGTGTGTTCCTCTGGATACGTCTAGCAGTCTGGAAGAGTTTCGCACAGCCCTGGAACTCACCCCGTACACCTGTCGAGCCTTGCGTCACTCTCGCCGCCTCCTGCTGCTATATCTCGCCGGGCAACAGAGCGAACGTGGACATCGGATCAGCGGCAGCAGGCCAGACACCGGACTCGACTTCCTGCCGACCTCTGCCTGCCCGCCACTTGTGAACCCTCCTGAGAGAGACGAAGAGGAGTTCTGTCACGACGAGGATGTGAAATCGGCGCCTTTGCCCCGATCCCAGCTTGGTGTTGTTCTGGCTTCGTACGAGAACACAATTGGTAAGCCTGGGGGACCCAGCGGTGGTTGTCGCACTCCACTTCATTCATGTCTATCTGACTTGCTCTCCAGATCTGCTGCTCTCCAAGAATCAGAAGAGCTTAGCGGCGCAAGCGATGCGGGAACTGGGAGCCATCTTCTACCACATGAACAACAGGAAGTGAGAAAGAAAGAGACATGTTTGTTATTTTTGTCTTCAACTATACAATTTATTCCGTCATTATACCGATATAGAGTTTTACGTGTAGTGTACAGTTATGTACGTGTAGTGTTTTTTTATGTACGTGTAATGTACTTTTATGTACGTGGAATGTTTTTTTTATGTACGTGTAATGTCCCTTTATGTACGTGTAATGTTTTTTTATGTACGTGTAATGTACCTTTATGTACGTGGAATGTTTTTTATGTACGTGTAATGTCCCTTTATGTACGTGCAGTGTTTCTTTAAGCTCGTGCAGTGTCCATTTTGGAATATGCAGTGTTTTTTACGTGTAGTTACGTATATTTGTTGTGTGTACATTTTTATGTTTCTTTCAGAGAGGCCTTCAGTCAATGGTGTGATAGTCTTGACCTAGTTTTGGGTGTCAAAGACGCTGTGCACTCCTATTCACAACTTGCCAGTGGCCAGGACAACGAGAAGGACATTCCACTTGTGTTGCTGGAGCGTTGTGGGCTTTGGGGCTGTTTGCTAGGAGGAATATTGGCCTCTTGTATCTCTCAGTAAGTCTCGTTGTTTTCTATTGCATGCTGCCAACGTTCTCAGTGTGAGAGAAAAATGTGTTCCCCTTTGTAGGTACATCGTCACTTCTGATCTTGGTTTGAAGCTGGAATACTGTTTCATGGCCGGATGCCTGTTCAAGGTGAGTCCCGCTCGTTGAGATTATTTGGGAGAGGCATAGTTGTTACTCTGATTGTCTCCACCTCCATCGCAGGCCGTGTTTCGCAGCACACTTCCTCATCCGCGCGCTGACAGACAATACGCGAGCTACGACATCGGCGAGGACTGTGAGGTGACCAGCCTCTTCCCAGGGATTCACCTCCTCAACGACAGGTTCCGGTGTGACGCGCGGGCCCTCGAAGCAGCCCTTCGATACGTCATCGAAGAACTCATTCGAGCTGGTCACAACCTGTTTGTAAGGTTTATTCTACTGCTTTCACGGTGTGCACAGTGCAGTAATAGTGGAAGAATTAATTTTATTTTTATTACATTGAGTGCGCTTTTTCTCAATCAAATGAACCCTTTCGGGTCGCTAAGCTTTCGACTGACACAGCTGCAAGCCAGGGACGAAGTAACTATTTTTGTCCTAACCGGAGCTCGAACCCGCTACCTTGTGATCGGCAGTCCGACACACTACCACACTCTGTTTGTGAGATCCCTGAAGCCGAGACATTGTTATCCTCCATGTTTCAGGTGCTGCCTCTACTCTCGATGTATCTCTATCTGGTGAGCCAAGTGTGCCGGGACCTTCCTCGGGCCGTAGAAGGACGTATTCTACGCCTCACAGTGCTCACACAGCTCAACCTGCCCGGTGAAGGCTGTCTCACGTTGATCCAGCTTCTATGGGGAACGAGGCTGCCTCAGCCCTGGGACTCTCACTACCGACAGGGGGAGGCCAAGCCCCCCGCTGACCTGATCTTCAGGCCCGACAGACCGCTTCTATTCCCGGACAACTTGAAGGTGCGCGTGAAGGAAGGTCGGATAGGATAAACCATCATCACTGTAAATGGTTCTCTCCTCACTGCAGATTATCGAATGCCTTATCAAGCGACGGTTGACCACCACCCTGGCGAGTCTCTACGGTCCGCACCTCACGTGTCGGATTGCATTGGCCCAGGCGAACTTCCTCACCGTGTTGGCTGACACTGTCGCCGCAATGCCAACCTATCCAGACATTAGGTACGTGCGAGCATTGGTTGGTTGATGCATTTACGTGCTGTGATTTGATTGGCTGATGCATTAACGTGCTGTCATTTGATTGGCTGATGCATTAACGTGCTGTCATTTGATTGGCTGATGCATTTACATGCTGTCATTTGATTGGCTGATGCATTTACATGCTGAAATTTGATTGGCTGATGCATTTACATGCTGTCATTTGATTGGCTGATGCATATTCATGCTGTTATTTGATTGGCTGATGCATTTACGTGCTGTCATTTGATTGGCTGATGCATTTACGTGCTGTCATCTTATTGATTGACGGATGATAGATGTTTGTCTAACCTATTTTGTTGCTCAATGCAGTGCCCCGGTGCCTTCAATGAACGTGAGTGTTGTGGATGAAGAACTCACTCTTCCAACAGGAAAGAACAGGAAGAAGTCGAAGCTTATTCCATCAGATGGTGAGTCCTAATCATTGCTTTTGTACTCCCTCCTCCACTCCTTGCTCATCAACAGTTTGTCTGTATGCAGAAGAAGTGAAGACGCTCATGTCCAACATCAACAAGAACCTTCAAGATCAAGGAAAAACCGTCAATGAGGAAATGATCAAAGGTCTGATTCTGAAGGCGTCCACTGAAATGCTTCAAATGATGGTTGATGCCATTTTTGATTCTGCCTGTAAAGATGATCGTAAGTTATTTTTACCAAATTCAATCTAAGTCGCATGCTGCTAATAATTCTGTTTCTCTCCTCCAATCAGCTGATTGCACGTGTCTGACGTCATCGGAACTGCGACTTTTGGTTGATTGTTTGGTCGGTCTTGGACGGACGGCTCGAATACGCCATCATGCGAGAACAGGAGCGCGTTTTGTGCAGAAGGCAATGAGAATGTTGACTACAGCTAAAGTTATGTGCGAGGTGCAAGAGGAAATTGTGTGTGATGCAGGTACACATTTGTTCTATTACATTTCCATTATGGACCATTTTACACCATTGACGACCATTGTAGACCATTGTAAACCATTGTAGACCGTTTTAGACCATTGTAGATCATTGTAGACCATTGTAAACCATTGTAGACAATTGTAGACCATTGTAGATGATTGTAGATGATTGTAGACCATTGTAGATGATTGTAGATGATTGTAGACCATTGTAGATGATTGTAGACCATTGTAAACCATTGTAGACCGTTTTAGACCATTGTAAATCATTGTAGACCATTTTAAACCATTGTAGATGATTGTAGACCATTGTAGATGATTGTAGACCATTGTAAACCATTGTAGATCATTGTAGATCATTGTAGAGCATTTTACACCATTGAAAACCATTGTTGAGCATTTCAGAGCATTTTACACTATTGTAGATTATTGCAGACCATTGTAGACCATTGTAGACCATTGTTGAGCATTGTAGACCATTTTATACAATTTTAGAGCATTTTAATTCGTTGTAGACCATTGTAAACCATTTTAGACCATTTTTGACCATTGTAGATGATTGTAGACCATTTTTAAAACATTGTAGACCATTTTAAAGCAATTTATCCCAGTTTAGAGCAATGTAGACCATTGTAGACCATTGTAAACCATTGCAAAAGATTGTAGATCATTGTAGACCATTGTAGACCATTTTACTCCTTTGTAGAATATTTTTTCATCAATTTCTATCTACAATAATGAACATTTTTTTACTCTCAGAGTATCGGGCCGGCAGCAGGTCCAAATCCTCGGCCAAAAGCGACGCTCAAACCCAGAAGCGTAAAGTAAATCATCTTGAGGAGCTGGAGAACTTCAAGAGTCGAAGTCAACTGGACTTTCGGCTGTGGATGACCTGTCGACTGGAGCTAGCCAGATGCCTCATCTGTGAGCTTCGTGGAATGGGCGACGTCAAGGGCAGTGCCAAAGATGTCCTCCTCGATACACCGGACGCTAGCGACACCTGTTTGACCGGAGTCTCAGAGGCCGAGGCCTGTGGCGATCTGGAGACGAAAGCGCAGTTCCTCAGTCTTCTCGCTCAACTGGGTCAAATTGAGGGCCAGTCCATGGACAAAGTGTCCTCGTTTCTTGAGGTGGGACTTTACTTTTGTCTTCTTAATCTGGAGGCGGAGTTCTTCACTCTGGTTGTGTCTATATTTGCAGGAGACCCTCACCACGTTAGCGGATGTGAGGGACATGTCCCTAGCCGGCCGATATCTCCAGCTTGAAACTAAAATTCAGTTGGCCGACCTTGACCTCATGTCGACTACGGATATCGATAGATTAAGTTCAGCCCTCAGTTCGTATCAGGCCGTACAAATGGATCTGTTAACGCTCGTAAGTGGACGAAAATGTTTTTTTTCAAACCCTTGTGAACCGTTTTGGTAAACTTTTGTTTAAATTGTCTTTATCCCTCAGTTTGAGAATCTTGGTCAAAGCGTGGAACGTCAGCCTCCAAGTCCCTACTTTTCGACACTCTCCTCCCCTTTGAACAGCCTCTATCAACCTTTGTTGTCAACGCTTAGTCATGTCAAACTGAGAATTGGACATTCGCTGGCAATTCTTGTTGCTAAGCAGCAATATAAGTAGGCCGCTGAATATTTATATTCTGACATATGTAAGACGGATGTTGATTACCGAAACGTTATTATCTTTTCTGTTTGTTGCTAGGCGACCGCAGGACAACTCCCAAGGATGGCTGGAGGCTCTGGGTGTTCTGACAACTGGTCTCACTATCTCTCAGGCAATTGTGGCCCGATCTCCTTCTCTGGAATGTGAACTTATTTTGACCATTGGTGCGAGAGAAAGTCAATAGTTTTGTGTGAAAGATCTGGTGTTAAGGGAGTTCTTGTGCTTTTCAGGCAAGATTCAGCGACAATTGATGCACGCTGGACATCTGGAACTCAAGATAGTGACGAAAACTTTGCTTGAAGGATTGAAATTAACTTTCCAGAATCATGGAGACCTTGGGTAAATGAAAGTTAATAATTATATAATATATATAAATTATTGCATTTTTGATTTATTTGACAACCTAAATATTTTTTATAAACAGTATTGTTTCACTATACTACTCTTTGAATTAATAGTAGACCTTTACAAATAATAGTATAATAGTAGTTTATGCATTTTCGAATTATTTGACAAATTAATTTTTCTTTATAAACAGTATTGTTTCACTATACTACTCTTTAAATTAAAAGTAGTACTTCACAAATAATAGTATAATAGTAATTAATCATTTTTGTTTTCCACTTTAACCTACAACGTTTCTAACTGTACATACAACATTTGTTAACATCTTGTTCAGACTACTTCGTGAATTCTACCTGGAGTTAGCAACAGCTCTTTTAGTTGCGACAAATCGGGCTCGAGTGGAACAAGATGGCAGTGTGATTGGTTTACAGCGTCCTCTACCATCCGAAACATCGCACACACGAAGTGAATCCCCAGCTAGTAAGAAGAGAACACCTTCACCGAAGAAAACGCCTTCGGCTAGCCAGGTATTTCAAAACTTTACATATGTACGAGGAGAAGGAACTATTTCAAATAACTAAAAATCGGTTTGGGTAACACTGACTGCTTCCATGATTTGTAATAATGTGATTTGCAGTTTTATGATTAACTGAATATGATTAACTGAATATGATATAAATTAAATTCTGATTAAATTAAATATTTTTTAATAATTTTAAATAAAATTTTATTAAATATTTATTTGAGTAGTATTAACTGGGTTTTTCTGGCACAATAATTGAAAGTGACATCCCCCCCTTTATTTATTTATTTTTCTTTGCTATACAACAAATTAATTTGATCTTTAATTAAATGTTATTATTAATTGTAATATTTATTTTGTTTAACCTAATTAACATTTCCTAAAAATATGCCTAACATCTAACAACTTGTTTAAAACTTCTAACACAAAAATATGTGTCTTTAATTTATTTTTTAAAATATATTTTTAATAAATTTAATTGCATCATTATTATTGAATGTGTGGCCTTGTCACAAACACATTTTATGACGTCATCTCTCGGCTGACGTACACACATTTGTATAAAATGTTTTTGGTCGATTCCTTAAGACGAGTGACAATGGTTCTATATGTGAGGAACAAGAGACAGAAGAATTGTCCCGGCCATGTTCTGCTGGCCAGAATGGTGTTTCAGGGAGGGAATCCTCCATTGAAGAGGATGATAAAAATTTTGAAGAAGAAGCCGTAGAAGAGGAGAATGTGGAATATGACATAGAGTTAGAACTTGTGGTGAGATCTAGACAACTGGGAATCAGTCGCTTTATCTCAAATTTTGCTGTATAGAGCTGCTCTCATTGTCATTGTACCGTCACGCTTTCTCTCTGTTATCCGCTATAGATTGTTATTTACAAAGCAATTTTTTTCGCCCCCTCCCACTTATCCTATTATTAGAAAAGTGTTTAGTGATCTCCCATCCAATAGCTTCTTATTGTATCATCGCTGCTTCTAGAAGAATGCTGTTTATCTTAGATAGATTGATAGTGCTGATGTGTGCTTTTATGTTTATTATTTTGAGTAGATGCTTGCTTTTCATATATTAACCTTTATTTTCAAACTGATTTCAGATAATGACCAATTTGTTTAACTGTTTCACTTTGTTACTATTTTAACAAATTAAAAATTAATTCCATCTACAACAATTAACAAACCAATATCTACCGGCCTCTCAACTCCACAAATACACTTCGTGACCTGTGCAATCTTTAGAAACGACAAGAACAGGAGCAACTTCGAACTCTAGAAAGTTCCCCAGAACAACGACTTCGCCGGTCCGCTTGGCTTTCAATTCGCTGTGCAGCGGTTGTTGCTGAAGCCGAGAGCTCACTCATTGCTCTCCAGGGCGAGAGTGGTCATCCCATCGCCGAAAAAGATCGAGAGTTGATGCCCGAGTTTGTCGCCTATGATTTGGTGTCCACCTACGCCCTTGGTGTGAAAACCCAACGATTCCTGAGTGAGTTGTGGTCGAAAGACTCCACTTACTCGTTCTGTTAACCAATTCACCTTTCCTTCTTCAGCCGAGATGGAGGAAGAGTTAAGTACGATGCCGGAAGCGCGATTGGTTGCCGATAGCGACGCCTATGACCAACAGTTGCATCGGGTGATGCAAGCCTCCAGTGGACTCACCTTCACTAACCTCATTGGCTACCACAGTCTCTTGAGACGACTCTGCCTTAACAGAGGAGTTCACATTAACGACTCGCAAAAGTGAGCCTTTCACTGAATCCCTCTTCCATTGTCACTATCACGTGTTTGCCACACTTTGCGCGCCTCTGTTTAGCTCTGAAACCAGCGAACACATCGAAGGCTTCGAGTTCCAGTTGATTCTGCCCTCCGCGGAACAAGCTCTTGGCAGCAGGCTAGCCGTACGAACTCCTCTACTGAGCAACTACTGGATCCAGAGACTCGTCGGGCTGCATTCCTTTCTCTCTGAAAGCACAGAGCTCTATAGGGACCGTTGCATGGGTGTTCCGCCGCCTGACCTACTTCATCCTGATGCATACGTGACTGATCTTGAGGTTGCTATGGATCTTGCGATGACGTCTTGTTTGGGTGATGATTCTAGCGTGATGTACAGGTGAACACTGATACTATCCATTATATAGAGAACAATTGAAAGCAATGGTATTTAGTGAAATAAATGTTAAACTTGACATAATTTTAAGATTGTTTTAATTTGTTGACTTCGGAAGCGAAAAGGTCCAAACCGAAATTCTATTTACCTTTATTGACGTAAATTTGATGGAAATACTTGAATTTAAAAATTTTATTTTGGACCTTTTTGCCGCCACAACTCTTGAATTTTGAATTTTGAACAATATCAGATCATATCGATCCAACTGGGAGACCTTACCTCCCCCTCCGCCCCCGAGCATCTCCAAACGGGACGATCAAGTCTCCATAGTCCTGCACAACATGGCCAACTCCACTGCCCCAGGTCTCGACTTTCTCCAGACAGAGTCAACATCTCGACAACAACGAGAACAAGCAGGCCGAATTCCGGGATCCTCCAGCGAGGCAATCTCTTCTCCTGACTGCGGAGATGGAGCCCAGTCGCCGTTGGTGAACCTGTTGAACACGAGTGCGGACGACTTCTGTCTGCAGCTGCATCGAGCCGGTCTGGACCCTGGAACGAGAGGGGACGAGAGGAGGGCATTCCTGCTCTTTGCTGCCACCTGGAAGACGGAGAAGTGGGTTCTTGCTAGATTTGAAACTTTGAGATCGAACTTTGTGAACTCTTGAATTGTTGCTGGATTAGGTTGAGCAGTTGGACGAAGTCTATCGAGTTTGGTCTTGTTGAGGTGAACACAGCTTCAATACTCAACCTCTACGGTCGACTAAGAATGCTGGCCCAGCAGGCTGAATTATTGAGCCAATCTTCAGAAGCTGATCAGAACGCAAAACCTCCTGCCAAACCAAAAGGTCGACATAGTAGACAGAAAACCATATCTCCAGCGCAACAGGCTCGTTTAGATCCTTATTGTGAGGTCAGTACCCTCTCCTCTCTTCTCTCCTCTCCTCTCTTCTTCTCCTCTCCTCTCTTCTCCTCTCCTCTCCTCTCTTCTTCTCCTCTCTTCTCTTCTCTCCTCTCCTCTCCTCTCCTCTCCTCTCCTCTCCTCTCCTCTCCTCTCCTCTCCTCTCCTCTCCTCTCCTCTCCTCTCATCTCCTCTCCTCTCCTCTCATCTCCTCTCTCCTCTCCTCTCTTCATCTCTAGGCACTGCTACGACGCTGTCTCGATGATCTTTCCTCCATTCTGGGTATCCAATCAGAAGACCATTCCTCAAAACTCTTCGTAAAACAGGAACCTTCAAGTCTTCTTGTTACAGAAAATGAATCAGATAAAATTCGAGAGGTAAAGAACGTTTTACAATTCCGTCTAATGAAACATTTTTTAGAATTAACTTGTAAACTTTTAATGTTTAGTTAGTTATACTACTGACTAGATTGCAAGTAGTATAGTATGTAATTACTTATTTACAAACATATTTAAACATTTCCATTTTTTTAGATTCCTTTTGAATCGAACAGCGAAACTCTCAGTCAGCTGAAATCTTTGCTTGATCCACAATTTGGGGGTCTCGTTAAGACCAGTGGAATCGAAGCTTTCTTCCGAAATCTATTATTAATCGACCCTAACGAAGATTAGGCCTATTTTGATTCATTATTGATTACTGCTGTGGTTTGCCTGAAATTCAAAAATTAACTATAAATTATTATTTTGAAATATTTGACTTATTTTTCACCATTTCCACGGTCTATTGTATTTTATTATTAATAAAAGTGTTTTACAGTTGCTATATTAATTTTATTTTAATGTTTTCAAGGAATCTATAATCAAGTTTCCAATTATTGACCAATTTTGTTTCATGAATGATCACCAATGAATTTAATGACTGTATTTAAAATTTAAATTGATAATTCCAAAGTATATATATTTAGGTATATTAAAATTTAAATTTTTTGGAAGTTTTGGCATTATCAAAGATAGTAGAATATAGTTAAGATACACCACCAAAGATAGTAGAATATACTGTTATCTATTGTTATCTAATGTAATATTAATTAGGATATCGTCTAAATAAAATAACGACAGGGATCATTTTTAAACATATTTGTGTGTCTTTATTATTGCTTTATAATGAATGTTTTAACTACGCCCAAAGTAACATGATTAATCAATATTATGTTCAAATAACTTGCATGAAAAACTTTCTATTTGATAAATAAATGTATCTAATGGTAAAAGACACCCCCAAATACTATGGAGTAATTTGATGGAATACATAACTATCAATTACACAATATTATTAAGGTAACGCCCAGCTAAACAGGAAAGTTAGGTAGTATCGGACAAAGTTTCAGATAAAGTAAGTACCTCAAATATCCCTCACAAATATTTCCCAGCTACGATAATATATACATACACTCGGCTAGTGTTGTTTACCCTAAACTAGGAAACTTTTGTCATATCATTCCTCAATCCACTCTAAATTAGATAGTTATCGAGCAAATTGCAACATTAGGCGTGGCATACCTTTGCATTAACATACTCCCTAATAAAATAATATTTTATTTAACAAAATGTACTATTTGTAATTACATATGAAATGTATATAGATATACGGATAGTTAAAATAGTGAATTATTAATGAGTAATTTTGATTTAATATTGAAATAAAAACATTTAAAATAATAATTTACAAAAGCCTGTTTGCGGATGAAGCAAAGAGACCGAAAAAAATGTGTAAATACCTGTGTGAATATGTAATTATCTGTGTGAATATATAATTATCTGTGTGAATATGTAATTATCTGTGTGAATATGTAATTATCTGTGTGAATATGCAATTATCTGTGTGATTATGTAATTATCTGTGTGAATATGTAATTATCTGTGTGAATATGTAATTATCTGTGTGAATATGTAATTATCTGTAT
>JAUZNC010024109.1:0-65893 GCA_034780395.1 Vannuccia rotundouncinata | reverse complement strand
CTTTCCGTTAATCGACATAGAACAGGAGTGATGGATATTGGGCGATAATCGGCTTCAATGGTGGGGTTCTTGATTTTAGCTATTAGTGTTATTAATGCATTTTGCCATTGAGCTGGTATTTTTGTTTGGTTTATTGAAGCATTGATGAGTTTAGTGATTGGATCAGCGAAGAAGTCTGAATTATATACCTACAAACAATGAATATTGTGTAAACTATAATTTGTATAATTTTTAAATCAATTATTTTTGGACATATAAATCTCAAGAGATTTAAATACTTAAAAAATGTTATATTAATTTATTTCAAATAAAAAATATTTCAAATTATATTGCAATATTTTCATTATTTTAATAATATTTCATTGGATAAAAAATTTCGAAATCAAACAATTTTCTTCGAAATATTCAATCCTTGTAATTTACCTTAATAATAACAATAATAAAACAATATAAGAACTTTAATAACTTGTATGGCAATTCCAAAATAATAAATCTTATTTTAAAAACTGATTGGTTATATATTGAATTTTTCTCGTTACATATTATGATTCAATTATAGTAACTCTATAATAATTTGAAGTTCTTAACTTGTGTATGTTCTGAAAGTTCTTAACTTCTCAACTTCATTTATTATTCGAATTATCAACACTCTTGTATGTTTGATGGACATAAAACTTTAAATAAGGCATTGACAAAACAAACCCTTCCAATAGATTCAATGTATATATGTGTTTGAACCTGTAAACGTTGTATAGAGTTTGAGATGTTTGGAGATAATTTAATTTTATTAAAAAAACATTTTTTCAGGTTTTGACAAGTTGGAGATATTTTTTATGAAAACAGTCACCAAAATCTAATAAGAAAAACAGAATTTGATAATATTTGATACCCAATAGATTTAAGTATAGTATATATAGATAGTATTCATATAGTATAAAAAATAAAAAGATCTCTGATGTAAGTAAAACAACAATATTGAGTCTATTGTAATGTGCGGAGAATGAGTGTGTGACAGACATTTATCCAATCATATTCAAATTTCGAATTTGAAACAAATTTGGCTAAATTTCATTTAATATACCCGTAAAGAAAGGTTAATCAGTTATGTGAATTGTCAGTAAAATAATAATAATTTTTTGAAAATTACTGTTTTAATAATGTGTTTTAATTGATTTTGGAGATTTTCTATATAAATATAGTCAAAAAATACTGACCAAAAATGAAAGTCTCTTTATAAAAGGTGTGATCCAAAAGTAACCGAACCCAACATATTATGTTTACTTATAATTCATAAAATTTATTAAATATCTACTCTATCTATCTGTTAATTAATATCTATTCGCCGTGGTTAATTGGAACGGAACATTTAAATTTGAAGTGCGTAACGTTTGGCTCACGAAATTGGTTTATATCCTTACAAATCACATTTACTGCATAAAATGAACGAAGTCGATCCAGATAAATGCTTTCAAATCCGTGAGACTTTCCTTGCTATTACTGAGAATAGCCCAGATCTTATGGACATCATCATGTGTGTTATCCCGAAGCATATAAATATGGCGGGCATAACTCTGTTTATCGGAGCGATATTAATTCATTCGAGATTCCGCAACATTGTATGCCACACTGTTAGGTGTAGCATACGTTCTTCTAAATAATAAATATAATTTTGTTTAATTTTTAAGAAATATTTTGGGTTCGATCATTTTTGGACCACTCTGTACAATATAAATATTTATGAAAAATTAATATTGTCAAAAATTTGTTTGCATTTTAAAACGTTAGCAATATTTTTATTATGCAAAAAAATGTTTGAATATATTTTTCGTATTTTTAAAAATTCCTTTTTAAAATATATACATTGATATTGTTTAGCCTAAGTTGGTTTAGCTTGTATAATATCAAACTGACTGACGCTTTTAGGAAGAAAATGGGTTGAAATAGGTGTTCTGATTTGGCCACCCTCATCTCTAAGAAAAAGTCGTCGAAATATAAAAAGATAATTAAGTCCTGATTTTATCCTATCTTTATATCAACAAAAATTAGATGTTTGCTTTTTAATATTATATAATAATGGGTTTGTGTTAGATGTTATATTATTTACCACAGGGTAAATATAATCTTATAGGAAGTTATATCGTTATTTAATTATTGTTTAGAGCGCTGACTTCAATGATTAAAAATAAATATATTGTAAACTTTTTAAAACTGATTAAAAGTATATTAACATGAGATGTTGTCATAAAAATCGTAATTCGCATAGTTCCAATTCTGTGAAAAATAAACAATTTATCTTCCAAATGTCCAAATAAATGAATTCTTGCTTTTATTGTCAACCAACAGATAAAAGGAAGTGGTACTTGAAAATTTTAGCTTTTCATTTTTCACTTCGATTACAATGTTATTTATTTTCAAGTTGTGCTCATTTTCTCTGTGTATTTTAGTGTTTTTTAATCTAAAAATTTCACTTGGTTTCGAAAATCAGAAGTTTTTCAGACAAGATTTTTGCGGTCAAACTACATACAAGACCATAACAGCCAACAGTTTACAATGTGCTAAAGCATGCATGAACGACAAGGAGAATTGTCGCGGTTTTACAATTCAACGGTCCCTCAGCTTGTGTGGTTTTGTTGATAGTATTGGTCTCTGTAACTCAATGGGAGCTGTTTGTACTAACGAAAAACAATTTTATTCAGTTCAAAGCAATATATTCACGGTAAGAAATATAAATTTTATAACATATTTCCGATATGTATATATACTTAAGGATCTTTTTCTGAAAATTCTTAAGTCAATATATTTGTTGGTTAAAATATCCTAAATACTAGCTTTAAGATTTGCCTAAACATTAAAATCTTCATTATATTAAAATTGACATAAATCTGTAAGTTAAATATTATTTAAAATAGCTCTAATTTTGTCAGTAGAAATTATATTGGGAGAGACAATTGGGGGGAACAATTTGAATTGTTCATTCAATGAAATATTATTTACAATATTAAATTATTTGCTACAATTTATTTGTTATATAGGCCGTTTCGTAAAATAATTAGTATTTTATTTAATTTTTAAATTTTTAAAATTAATTTCTTAATTATTTTGCTATAAACGTCGATTTTTTGAAAAACTAAATAAATTACGAAACAACCTGTATAATATTAAATATATATTTTAATTTAGTTTAATTTTGTATATTGTTATAATTAATAATTTAATCATCTTTTTGTAATAGATGATATTTAATATATTTTATAACGATTATTTTGTTTATCAAATGGAAATAATTCAAAATTAGATCTATAAAATTTCTGTGAGTGTGAACAATTTTAATTCTTGAACTTTCTTTTTTGAGAAAATATGTTTTTTATATCATAAGAAATATAATCTCGTAATATTTCTGAAATTATTTTATATAATTAAATCATTTATTTATACATATTAATTTTTGCTATGCATGCACCGAAAAGTAGGCATTTCATATTGATTGAAGAGTTTGAAAAGTTTAACTTTTCAGTGCATGGAGAATACTTTTCAATGCACGGAGAATTGAATATAACAATATATTTTATGAATTTTCTATTGAACTCTTATTAATGCAAAACTTTTTTAATTAGTGCATATACATTTATTGTTTAAGTTTGATGAGCATTTATATAAATTGATTTATGCATAGCAATAAATTACATTCACTCATTTAAAAAGTAATTTTCAAATACTTGGATATATTTATTGATACGAGAGAGCGTAGCAATCGACTGAGGATCAATAAATATCCTCGTATTGAAAAGTAAAACTTTTCAAATATCTTGAAAATAATTACTTGAATTGATTCATTCTAGTTGTATTTCTAATTTTTATTTCTTCACTCTTTTCAAGTCGTTGCAAATTTTTTTTTTTAGGAAAATACAAATGTTTGGAGGGAAACCATTCTTGACAACGCCGACTATTTATCATTCAGTAAAAATATTTCTGAATTCATTATTTTGAATAACAACTCCGCACAGGCAGTAGCAAACCACGATGGAATTACCAGGTTCATGGCTGGTAAATATGGCAACGGACGAATGCTGGCTTTCCCTTCTAACAAAGCATGTAAAGATTTTGATGTCTATAAAATCGGAAGTATTCCTAACATTAATCAATACTTACTCTGGTTGACTCAAGGTAAATGCAATGTTTCTTCCCGAATTGTTCCAATAAACATTTTCAATCAAAAGTATTCTTTCAACACGTCTCATGGCTATATCATAACTTGGGACGAAAAAATAGAAGCCGATCTCTCCTTGGTCTTAGACTACGTGGGCTCTGGGAAGGGAGCATTGGTTGTTGGGTGTAACTGCCACGACTTTAAAGCTAAAAATGTTATCGACATTTTGCCATATTTCGGATTTTGTGCCACTTCAGAATATGTAAACGCGGATGTGGACTTCGACGTGCGCAACCATAGTGAGTTGATTTATGGTCCCCAGAAAGCCTGTGTCAACAACAACTACTACACAACAACTGTTGTTTTTAACGAATTGTAGAACAGATACTTAACGATTAAAAAATGAACTATTTTAAATATTTCTAATTTAATACTCAAATTGGTAGAATTGCAATTTGCAATTAGTTCTGAATTTGTGAATTTGCCTAAAAATCTATCATTTAAAATACAATTTGTATTCCTAATCAATTTTTAATATTTTTTTCTAAAAGACTTATATATGGGGTTTCAATATCAAAATAGTTGGAGTCCGAATCAACTGACATATATCTGAGATTAGATGTATTAAAAATCATGTATAAATATATATATATATGAAAAAAGCATATTTGAATGATGTTGTCAACTGTAACTAACAAACTCCGCCAGTAGCTATCTGTAATGTAAAGAATTTTAAAATAAAAAATAAATATTTATATGGGTTATTAAAAAATTCATATTAAATTTTAGCATTCTAATAGTTAATGTAGAAGCAAACATTAGTATAACATATATCAAATCTTCTGACCTTTACTATTTTTAATTACTGAATCAATTAAGAAAATTTTAGAATGATTTATTTATGGACACCACAAAATAAAGTTAACATACAAACCCATGGACATATGTAGACTATAGAAATTCTTGCATAGTCATATTTCGTTTTGTTTGCCAAAACCATGTCGATGACACGTTTCAAGGACATCATCCGTCGTTTTTTACGTTTCGACACCATATAGACTATAAATGGTAGGTTGATAAGAGATAAGTTAATGCTACTGTGCTAATGCTACTTGAATGTTCAATTGAAACAGTTACTGTAGACGAAAAAATTGTACTCATATATATAGAGTCAGCTGCAGAAATATACGGTACATCACATATAAACCGACAAAATATGGCCTTAAATGCTGGTGCTTGAAATATACAGTCAATATAGTATGAGAATCAGATAACATTTATTCAAACAATCGCGATACAAAGGTTTAATGGTAATAATTGATGCTTTATGTCTACACCGTCTCAAGTCTCTTAAGGCTAGTCTTAAATTGCAGCTCCGTAGCTTAAGAGCCGGAGGAGTGGCCTGAAAATGTCCAAATTTTAATTTATTCAAAACATCACATATCAGGCTGATAGTTTTTAAAATGAAACAATTTAGTATAAGAATAATAAACCTACTTAAGACGTGAAAATTCCGTAGCTTTCCTAACTTAAGACGACCACAAAATCGTCAGATTTGAGTTTTATTCATTCATAATTCATGTAGTACGTCTGCTGTTTTCGTAAATTGATAGCTAAGACTCTCATCTATTAAAATATATACTTAAGACGTGATCTTATGGTTCAAAGTCAGACCATGTGTTGAAAAGTCAATCTATTTCCAATTCATGCAGTATGGCTGCTATTTTCGTAAATTGATAGCTAAGACACTCATATATCAGAATTTATATTTAAGACGTCGATTTTCTGTAGCCTTCCTAAGTTAAGACGTGATCTTATATGGATCAATGATTAGATCAATTAGCTCATAAATAAGTTGTTAGCAGAAGTACTATTGCTTTTTAGGCTACTAGGTGAAATTATAGCTAAGACTGCAATATGTATTTTAATATTTATATCGCCTAACTCACAATCAATTTTCCTATGGAATGTTTTTGAATAAAGTAGTATCTTAATCTACCTTTTATTTATTCAACTCTGATATTTAACATGGCATAGTTCTTAATCTTAAATATTTATTTACGTAAATTTAATATTTAACTAAAATACATGAATACATGAAATACAACATTATAACTAACGCAATAAACTGTTTAATCGTGATTCATAACGAAATATCACCGAAGTGTCTCCATGGCAAACCAACAGCAACACTAAAACCATACACATCGAGCACACTATACGACTCCCTTATCCCATTCAGCAACAACACCGCACACACCAACAACGCCGATAACACCAGACAGGTCGCACACTCCAACAATGTCGCAAATTCCTAACAGACAGCACACTACTACAACGCAGTAAATTTTGACCCTCGGCGTACTATGCAGCAACATACTACACAACCGTCAACTCCGCAATCTATAAAAGTTACGATCAATTTCCTAAAAACTAAACTCCAACCATCACTTCACAAACCAAAACAACCACAAGAAAGCCGGAAAGTCTATGAACTCAATGCTGCCTCTATCGCAAAGCCTCTATACCTCGACCTCGCAACCTACAACGTCGATATAGCATACAATAAGAATCATAAAACCGAAGAACACTGCTCTTCTACGTAAATATCTCGCCCGAAACAGAATACACTTTAACACAGATGCACGCACCATTCCGAGAAGCATGTGACCTACTTTATGATTCCATGCTCGAACACCTCAAGAAATATTTCCCGCTAAACAAATAACCATAACATTAGAAGACCCAGCGTTTATAACACCGTATGCCAAGAGACTCCTAAGGGAAAAAACAAGCTAATGCGAAAGGGTCGCACAAACGAAGCTGCTAAGATCACAACAGAAATAAGGAGACTCATAACTCAGCAAAATTGCAATAAGCTCAACAACTGAAACTATTCAGCAGATTCCAAACAACTCTGGAGTGAAGTGCGAAAAGTGACAGGAAAAACCGCTCCAACCCACAGAAACCAGACCACCCTTAGAGCAGACGATCTCTTCAGATATTACTCATCCATGTCTACAGGTGGTTCATATGAACCACCAGAGCTTCCAGCCGCCTCAATCCATTTCAAAGAAGTTATAGTATGCAACGCCCTGACGCGACTAAAGAAAACCGCAACTAGACCAGACAACATCCCCTACTGGTTCCTCCAAATAGCCGCAGATATCCTGAGAGAGCCGATCACAACGATGATAAATCAATCAATTGACCAGTTCAAAGTACCAAAACAATGGAAGTGCGCGAACATAAAACCAATACCAAAACTGGCCGATCCCACGACACCGGCAGACTATAGGCCTATATCCATCACGTCAGTTCTATCAAAAACCATTGAAAAGCTCATAATTAAATCCATCTGAATCCCCTGATCGAGCGCAGTAGTAAGTATGAAAATTAATATGCTTTTAGACCACAACCGTGGCCCAAATAGCCATTTTGAAAACAATTTATCTGCAATCCTAGAAAAGCAACACTTTGCCAGAATGCTAGCGCTAGATTTCTCAAAGGTCTTTGACACCGTGCGGCACGCTACACTATTCAAGAAGCTTAGCCAAATAAACATCTCGCTAGAGTTATACAAGGCTCATAGACTTCTTTTCCAACCACCAGTAATATACTAGCTTTGCCGGAACTCAATCTATGATAACAACGGTCAACGCTGGAGTTATACAAGGCTCCGCCCGTGGCCCTTTCGCATTTACCGTAGTTGCATCGGATCTAAAGCATATGAAAAGCATATCAATGCAAAAAGTATGAAAAAAAACTATTCCTAAAAATCACAAACAACAAATCGCATGTACTAAACCAGTTCCTCCCTCCTATCCAAAAAACATAGACATAACCTCAGAGCTCGCATGCATGAATTCATTAACCCAACATTTAATTTCACCAACCAGAAAGACAAAAATAAAGAAATTAAATCCTATTTATCTCTATTTTTCTAATTATATGCATCCAGAAATATTATGTTAGAATATTTTACTTGTTCCTTATCCTGTTAGATGGTAATTATGTCATATTGCATTGTGCGTTTATTGCAATAAGCATACTTTCAAATGTACATATTTTTATAAAAAAATTATGAAAAGTCTATGTGGAATCAAGAGAAATATCTTCGTCGTCAGATGATACTGTGAAATTTTCATCATCTTCCTTTCCTTCTGGCAAATGGGTCGGTAGCTGTGTCGGTAGCTGTGGCCCTTCAAACCAAACAATTTCATAGGAATCATTGGCAAGTATCCATCTATCATTATAAGTTACTTTTTGGCAAATACCTGTCATGTTCCTGGGCCCACATGCGTGCAACTAAAGAAGTTCGACGGATATGCTTCATCAATTCAGATCTACAAGGTGGTAGAATTCTTAGATCAATTTTGTTAAATAAAAAAAAATTTCGATGTGGTAATTGTTTGTACCGTAACTGATTAATGTCGCTGTCATCGGAATCTTTCGTATATAGCTTGCAAACAAACTCTTTTACGCGTCCATTTTCAATTCGGATGTTGTATCTGATTTATCAACAATTGGCCTGCTTTATCCATTAAAGCACGGATAATTATTCCTCGGCTAGATTTTGTAACCATGAATCTCAGTCTGCCCGAGAAATTGTTGGTTATAGAGCCAATACCCGTCATTCTGATAGCTGAATCGCGATTAATAGTCTGTTCTAATGTCAAATCAATGGGTAACCTTGAGTATGCCGTGTCAGTACGTCTCCATTTTGGAGAAGTTCTCGTAAGCCTGGAAACTTTTCATCCATATTTAAGAGATCTAGTTGATACTTTGTCAACCACCGAGCATAATTAATGTGGTTGGTGACGAAGAACAAATCAATTATTTCTGATAGTGTAGCAATGTAAAGGTTTACAACATTTGTTCGAATAGACCGGTCAAACATTTTGTAAAGGATAATATAGTCAATATAAGGAATCCACTATTGTGCCGTGGGGCCATGTTCATCTTTACGTGTCATTTCGCTATACTTCTCATATAGTTCAACAAGTTTCCTGAAATCTGTATTTTGTGAAATAGCATCTATATAGGAAAATTGAAAGTTAGGCGATATAAATATTAAATTACATATTGCAGTCTTAACTATAATTCGCCTACATAGTAGCCTAAAAAGAAATAGTACTTCTGCTAATAATATTACTGCACTTCTGCTAATAACCAATTTATGAGCTAATTGTTATATTACATTTATTAATAAGATTAAGGATACTGTCGGATTCTTTATCCATATAAGATCACGTCTTAAATAGGAAGGCTACGGAACATCGACGTCTTAAGTATATATTCTGATAATATGATAGTCTTAGCTATCAATTTACTAAAAAAGCAGCCATACTACATGAATTTTAAATAAATTGACTTTTCAACACTTGATTTGACCTTGATCCATAAGATCACGTCTTAGGTTAGGAAGGCCTTAGTAGGTCTTTATTATTCGTATACCAAAATGTTTCATTAGAGAAACTATCAGCCTGATATCAGCCATGACAGCTGCTAAAATTTTTTCTTTGTTATATCCAGCTGAAACTATACTACGACGACCAGATTTCGCGCAATTAGAAGCAAGACTTACAGTTTAAATTAATTTCAAACTCCAATATTTTATCATATTTGCTGATGGAGGTTCCTTCGTATACTAGATTCTAAATAATCACTTGCTCTTCTGCCTATTGTCATTTGCAAGCGCCCGGGAAATGGCATAAATCTTGTCTTCTATAAATTAAATTTGTTCATCCACTATCATGTAAAATATACGTAGTTAAATGTAAATTAAAGCTGTACAATATTTTTAATAGATAAATAAATAGATTACATTATAGAATACATTAAAAATCACAGAAATAAATTATTAACGAAAATAAGTTCTATAAATAAAATTTGTTTATCCACCATCATGTAAATTATAACGCCTACTTAAATAGATAATGAAATAAATATGAATTATAGAAATAGACTATATTATACTATACTATAGAATACATTATAAATCACAGAAATGATAATTTATGAAAATAAATTAAATAAATTAAATTCGTTCAAAAAAGAAAATAAATCTGAGACACCCTGTAATATCATCCTAGGATTATTTTTTTAAATATATCATTCTATATTTATAAACAACAAGGCCTCTTTTTGACAGAATCGACTGAGTTTCGAATATTTTGAAATCTAGTCTGATGAGAATTTGTAATATTCCCCATGTGCATGCTTTAGAGTGTGACTGTAGCTTTGTATGGAATTCCATTCAGTGTTCGTATTTCTGCAAGAAAATATGGAAACCATTAATTCAGTTTTGCTACACTAATAGCTTTGATTCCCTCTTCTGGAACTATTCTCAAATAGTGTTTGAAAGCTTTTTATTCTTTTCGATAACCTGCCAACTCTTCCACAAATTCATAAGGTAGGTTCTTTTTATTGCAGTATTTTGAGCAATATTTGGTGTGGTTAGTCTCTTGATCGTTTCTTCGTTCTCATCTGAGAATCTGAACTCTGTTTCCTCGTTATCATTGTTCTCCTCATCCTACTGGATCTGTACGAAATCAATTATATCACTTCGTAATTCATTTTTATCTTTTTATATTTATACCTGGAATTCATGTTGTTCAATCTTTAAATAATAATTATACTGATTGATGTATGAAAGGACTATTCACATTTAACACATTTACATGATTCTTTTATTACAATATTAACTACAAACTTACCAAACTGCATCATCTAATATTTCGTAAATACTTTTTAATAATAATTGTTGTCGTCTTTTTAAATAAAATTTGATAAATCACAGAACAGACTTGACGTTATTAACAATGAGACCGTTTGGTTCCGTTTGCGGACACACTAAATCCTTTCTTTAATAATCTGTTGTATTATTAATATAGTTCTAAGATATATAAATAGTATTTACATTAATACCGTGTAACGTTTATTTAAATTTTTTATATACACATTATTAGAGTATAACTTAGCTGCCTAACTTTCTAGAATAATATATTTCTCATTCATAATAACTGCTCAGGTGATATAAAGCTATTTATAAAGAAGGTATGTGACAGATATATTTTTCTGCAAAAATTATTCATTTTTAATAATTACATTACATTCGAATAAACAGTTGGAAACATATTATCTCAACTAAATAGTTAGACTTTTTCTGAGCTACAATTTTTCCTCCAAACAATTTTATTAAAAAAATGTTGTTGGCTTAAGGATATAAACAATAGATTGACTTTTCTGCCAGTGCTATAAAAATTCTGTTTTCAACATTTCTACAAAAATGAAATTAAACAATTTCATAAAGAGAATTATACAATACATTATACTTTTAATAACATTTGCCAATTTTTTTGAAGAAAGTATGTTTGTTTACAAAACTTGACAACGACCATATTGTAATTTTTTTGAAAATTACATTTTTTAATTGTTCAAATTTTGATGAAAAATTATTTGATTCTATTTTTTATGTAAAAAATGATTTAATTATTAGAAACACTTCTACTGTTGTTTTTAAGGTTGACTTAGAACTATATCAAAAACTTTTCAAAAAATTTAGCTAATTTGGAGCCAGTTCACAAAATTTTCTTGCGAATCTTACAAAATACATTTAACTCTAAATTATATATATGAAAATATTTTTCAAAAATATTGATTTTAATGGTCGGAACCAACCGTAACAGCCAATAGAAATTAAGAAAAGTTTTTGTCATTAAAGACCGAGAAATCGATAACCAATGATATATATATTTATATAGATATTTTATAGATATAGTTATCTAAATATTGTAATAGTTCATATTCCAATTTTTAGCTTCATTGTGCAGTTTTTTATGCTCTTTTTGTAAATTCACTGATGACGTCATCAATATTCATAAAAATCGTTAACCAATATAATTTTTTTAATTATTATTATAATTTAAATTATTTTTTAAAAGACTTTTAATTTCACGAAATATAAATAAATTGTGGAAACTGTGGTGGCTCATTCGATTGGCGTAACACCCTCTTATACATCACTTTATACCCAACACTTCCTTGCCTGGCAAACGTGAAGCCAATCTGAACGTTTTTACACTGAAACGTCTTCAGCATTTATGGTGTCAACTGTTACGTCGGGAATTTTGTCATCCTCACCAAGACTCGCGGTCAAGGTAACTTAAGATAACTTAAAATTAACAACCTAATGAACTCAGACTAAGTAAAACTAAGAGACCTATGTTTCAAATAAAACGTTGTAGTGTTATAAATATTATAGATTCCACACACACAATTAAAGCCTCGGTCAAATAAAAAATAAAATTATTTTGAATGAAATTCTCATTACGCTTGTATCACGCTATTCTTAATACATCACGACATAAACTGTCTTTATTCTTGAAATTGTGTTAACAGTTGAATTTTGAATTGGCTTATTGTTTTCTTTCAATTAAAAGTATCCGGTGATTTGCTTGCAAGGCACAATTATATCAAACAATTTTTGTTTCCACGTGTTGAATAATATAGGCCTGATACATCTAAGATATTCCGTCTTCATTTTTCTTTGAGGTTAATAACTTTCCTTGGAAAGAATGAATAAAACAAACAAAATTTTCAAGATATAAAGATTGTTAACTGTTTTCTTATTGCAAGATTATATTTCTACACATGTTTAGAAAAGTAAAAATGATAACTTTAAAACAGCGTAGAAATTTTGGAAAACTGAGCTATCACAGTTTCATCGAATTTAATACTTTGCTTGTTTTAACAGTTTAACAATAAAATATTAATATTTAACTTTTACTGAATAACATAACAGTTTTATTTTATCTTATATTAATATTGATAGAATGATATGCGTTAAATTATTTAAAATGTTTTGTAAATCTTTGTTAGGTAGTTGTTTAGAAGTAGTCACTTTTGTTTTATTTGGATAAAAAAACTTACACTACATTTACCGTAAATAAAGATAATTGTCATAAAGCACACAACAAAATAAATAAATAAAATTTTGAATAAAATATAATAAAAACATTGTGTATAAAATTACTCCCCTTCAAAACTAATATAATAATAAAACATGTGATATTCATATTCATTTAATTATATTACCTGATGATGTAATTTTGAAGTTTTTTTATAACTATTAATTATTCTATATAGCTTGAAATATCTTTTTTAATCTTGTGTTATATAAATAAAGATAGTTCAGGCTTCAGACGTCATGGGCCTAGGAATCAAAAATAGATTGATTTGATATGTGAGCCATCAAATAGGAATGAATATCAAAGCACTTGGCTTTTCCCCTCTTAGCAAATATCACAGCAATTAACGTAAACATAGGAGCAACAGTTGTCTGCAGCAAATATAAACTTCATTGACGGTCTTTGAAACAGAATTTAATATTGCACTTTATAAAATCTTTCTTCGCTATATTTATATGGTATAACATGCATTATGTGTATGATCAATTCGTATTTTCAAATATTCAAAAAAATAGCATATATTTCATAGATAAAAGTATTTTAAAAGCAGTCTTAAAAAATAGAACTATTTAAAAATATCTGAAAAGAATTAAAAGCAGTTTATTTCCGTTTTCATAAAGTTTGAGGGATTATAAAATTTTACAAAATTTAAAATAAAAAAGGCAACAATAAATATACAAAATAAACTTCAAGTCGTTTGGTAAAATCATGATAAACACGGAAAATAGAATCTTTATTATATGCTTTAAACTTCTACATAATAATATGCACATTTCATTTACATTATTTTGTATTGGTAAATTATTTGACTCGATATATTAACTTTTCTGTTTTTACTCCTATACTAATGAAATAGTTGAAATACGTACCTAAATGATTATTTTTTTAACTTGAATTAAAATAAGAAATAATATTTTTATTTTCTATATAGGTAACATACTAAATAAATGTAACTAAGCTGCTATAATACAATAATTTGAAAAAATCTAATATTGTAAAATTAATTGATTTTGGATTACGTTAAAAAACTCTGTATATTAAGAAGACCTTATAAAACTTTTTTCTAATTTCTATGTATTCTTTGGTTTTACATTTTTATCCTTTATTTAAATATATAGTAGTTCCGATTCTACACAAGTTCGTCTCTCTGTATAGAAGAGGTATGACATTTCCGCCGAACATTCGCATGCTTTCCTATATCTTTCGTTTACAAGTAAAGCACTGGTAAAGCACCACTTAAGACATGCTTTCTACTCTTTTCGCTATATATTTTTCTAGTCAAATATTTGTTCTCAAAGTTAGGAGAGTTTCAATTTAACAAAGAACGAATAAACAAAGAAAATTAGATGTCCGTTTATAAATATTAGGTTTATGAATGACCAATAATTTTTTTTACAAAATAAATTCAGTTAACAGATTATTATTATTATTAGTAATTATTAGAATATAGTTATAAATATTTAAATTATATATAATTTATAAACTAAATAATAAAATTATTTTTTCATAAAACATGTAGCTAACAAGATTTATTTAAAATGGACAATATCATTTTTAATACGAGACTTTGTAACGGAAATATTAGAAACATATTCTAATTATAGTAATATTTCAATCGATCAATAAAATTATTTAGCGGGTCAAAAAGACACTACACATAACAGCAAAATAAAAAGAAAATAACAACAGAACATCCTCTTAATTTAATAAATTACACCTGCTTCAATTGTATATATTTAGAATGGATCTTTAAAATTTTAAAATTTTAAAAATTATATAATGTCATTAGGAAAATAAGTTGTTTTAATCGTTTAAGTGTATATTACATTTTTTTTATTTTTTAATGTTGTTGACAAAATATAATTTCTTGTTAACGTAGAAATTACATCTGACATATTTTAAATAAAATATAAATAAATGCAGAATAAAAATATTCTACACACCTAATTTAATAATATAGCACATGGTATTCGTGAGTCAATTAAGATTATTATTATTATAGAGATGCAAATAGCTGAGTAAAAACGATTTAAACTTGTATTTGAATAACGTCAATTATAAATCGATCCAATAAGAAGGATGATCCTATGATTGGGTGATCCGTGATCACAAGTTTTAAAATTATTTTTATTAAAGATAATTTTAAAAAATTCAATGTAGTAATTTATTTGATTTATTATGTTATAATATATAATATTTTATAACAATATTATATTCAATTTGTGTGTAAGACACTTTATTTTTCAATATTGATTAATAAAATATGTTAGGGTCTTTGAAAAACTTAATATTGATCGTCCGATCATATGGATCAACCTAAGGATCTTCCCAATAAGCTTGCTATACAATAAAATTAGAGACAACATTTATTTTATACACCCAGCCATGTTTGATGTATTACTCGGATATAATAAACACATTTTAAATATTAATATTCTGAAACAGTAAATGAATCCACCTGCATCCAGCTGCGTTCAACGGTTAGTCTATATTTATATTTTCTGTTTATATTTATATTTATTATACAACATTTAGACATCGTATATTTTATCGCTATACGAAAATATGTTAGAGTTACCTATAAATAAGTTTACACCTAACCTTTTATTTGCAATATGCAATTCTGAAAATTAGAAAATGCATTAATAAATTAACCGCAAATAGGGAACCATGTAGTAACATTTTCTATGCGCGCAAACGTATTATTTTTGAAATATTTAATTAAATTTCAAATTTTCTATAACAATTTGAATCAAGGGTATTGAGACCTTTTAAAAATCTCCTAATCAAATGTCTTTGCTCAAAAAAATTTATAAATCATTTTTTTTAAATAGACAATTTTTTTTAAATAAAAGTCTTCTAAAATAGGATTCTTGTTCGTTTTTAACGAAGCATTACACCAAAAAATCTATACCAGTACTGAGATAATATCTCTAGTCTTAATTATTTCGTTATATATAATACAATAAACTATTACATGTTGCATTGTTTCGAGAATATTTATTTGAAATTTGTACAGTGTTTTTATATATATAACTGAACTATATAATAGCTATAGGTATTAGTAAAGTTTTTATTAGAAAGGCATTCAAAGAAAAGTTTTGAAATAATACATCTATCAATGGTATAGTGGATGCATCGAATTTCATACTTTCGATTATAAAAGGTTTTTTGCTAAATAGTCTCTTATAAATTGTTATGTAAAGTTATTTTGAAAAGTAATTATAGTAATACAATAAAGACAAAATTAAGTCAGTTACTTATTTATTGTACATTTGCAATTAGTTTTTGAATCAGTGCTTAGAATATTTGTTACATATATTTATATATGTATAATACTAAAAACCAATTATTATTTTTTAGAACCAGAAGCGAGTACGTATTCATAATTAATTTTGAAGGGAGGTTAATCAAATTAATATTATATATATATATTGAGAAATGCAAGTTGAAATGACTAAAAATTATTTCAAAGTATATTAAAAGTTTTTATAAACATCAATAATTACATAATGATATCGATGTAGAAATAGGGATCGACATAATAATTAAAGAGTTAAATAATTAATAATATCGTTATTGATATATGTCCATAGGGTGTCTATTTGTAATAGCTGGCTTTAAGATGCAAAATAATAATTTATTGATTTATGTGTTTTCTGTATATTTTCAACCTTCGCGACAAAATATTTCTGTAATATTGCACACATATGTAATACCTTTATGTATACGCTTGTAAATACTATAACTAACACATTTCAATTTATATAGCCGTTTGGAGAGGTAACTTTGCTGTCCCATAAGACAATAAATGGGTGGTTAACCTCTAACGTTTTTTATCTTCAGCTTTCAATTTCAAAGTCAATTCTAAAATGAACAATTTACACAAGAAATACTTCAATTATCGGTACAATTTGACTGAAACTATTTCAAAATTTATCAGCATGACACTTTTTAATAAAGGCATTCATTATAATCCTTATTATATTATTATATTATTCATGTTGAATCTATTACATATAAAGAATAGCTTTATCGAACTCCGTTTAAAAAATATCTAAATATCGATAAATTTTCTAGATAAGATTTCACAAGTTTGGAGCAGATTTACTATCTTAAGAACAGGCTGACTTCGGACATCGAAATTTTTTATTTATTTGCTGAAAAAATGCTGCTTTGATCGGAATCGTATTGTTTCTAATTTATAACAAAACTACTAGAAATAGTTTTACCATTATATAAATTACACAGGAATGATCTGATCAAGTTGTTACTTGGGTTGGTTGCTGCAAAAGTAATAATTATATAAATTGCGTAAATTGATGAAATTGTTGATGAAAAGTCAGTCAATTTAATTGTTGGGGGAATTAAATGTAAGTATTTAAAATTGCTAGTTTATTCTATTTATTATAAACTAGACAATTGTAATTGCACTGGCTATAATAATGAAAGTTCGAAATAAATGCAATAGACTTGACCTATATTACATAAATGAGTCTATCATAAAAAGTATCAGTAAACGATCGTTCTTATAATTTATTTTACTATAAATTTGAAAATGTGTGGGGATGCGATGGTTGTTACAAATTTTGATTATATATAGTTTTTTTTTCAATTTTTCTTGTTGTTTACATATTTAAGGTAATGCTTATTTTTTGATGTAGATTTAAATCAGTCATGACTTGTTCATATAAAGGCAAAACCCCAACATACTAAATACTAAATATTCTGAGAAAACCCTGTTGCAACTAAATATCAAAGATTTTAACAGGCCCGTACCAACAGTGGGGGGGGGGGGGGGGGCGGGGCCCCCCACTATATTGAGAGGAATCACTATAATTACTTGAAACTGTTGTTTTGTGTACCGTCAAAAACACACCAATAGAGGTAGACATACTTACTAAAATTAAAAATACATACAATGAAGACATAAATAAATATCCTGCTCCTTACAAAACAAATAGAAACTTTTCAAAGTTTTTTGGATGTTGATGATAAATTGCAAACAATGAAAGATATTTATACATTCATAATGAATTTGCCTAAAAGTAATCAATCCATTATATCCGAAATAATGACCATTATTGAACTATTATATTAATACTTTTAGACCACGTACGAATGTAGTTGTTGAACGATCCTTTTCAGCCACGAAGCGTGTAAATCACTTAATGCTTTTACATGTTTAAAATCGTGAAAAACTGACAATCTTGACTTAGGAAGCATAGCCAATGATTTTTTGTCATACAGGGAACAACAATTTACCTTTTTTGGTAAATTTTAAATGCTATTTGTTGTAATATTTGACAATCTTATTGTGAACATAAAATGTATACAATACAATACCGTGATAAAATAGACAATATTACCTAACATAATTATGTACATATTTCGGAAGTACTTTGTTTCCTTAGTTTAATTTAGTATTCTTATAAATGATATGATGCTGTTTATTTAGACTAAAAGGGTGGAATATGTTTTACACTTGTTTTATATTTCTTAGATAATTGTCTGCTATTTTATGTATATAGTTTACAACTGCTCAGCTTTATTCTATTAACGTCTTTTTACTATTTCCTTGTCTAATTTTCTAAAATGTATCATCTTTTGAAAAATTTATTTTAACTAAAATAAATATGTTTTTATGTATACCTAGACTAAATTAACTTTTGCGGAGCATATCGATATTTAATATTTATAATTTTGATAATATACCGTCTTAAATAAAAGTGCCCCCCCACCCCCAGTGGAAATGGGCCTGTTTAAGATGTAAAAAATGATTATTACGTTCATCCCTTATTTGTATTCATGTTAAAAATGTCAAATGTATAATGTAGTGACATTTATTGAAATATTTTAAAGGTTTAAAACGTATATGAGATGTTAAACTCGTGATTATACAGGTATACAACTCGATCATTATTTATTGTCACGAATAAGATTAATATTGATATGAATCTGATTAGTGATTTAATTTTCAAAGAAGTACTCAAATTTCTATAACATATTATAATGTGAAGGTTACAATAGTAATTTTATTTTATTTGTATCATTATTGTGTTACTTTATGTTGTATTACAACTATTTTCTAACAATTTTTCATTTAAAAAATTAAATTTATCGACTTTATAAACTATTTACATATATGCGTTATGTAATCGTAACAAAATCCCCAGGTATGATAACCCCAAATATATAACTCGCAATTATAATGAACCTTAATTTTATTCAAATGCGAATTAATTAGCATTACGTTTTATAAAGGATTTTTGAACAGACATCGAATATAGGCTACTATTTTTCTAACATCCTTTCTCAACCAGCCATCAAAATGTCGACATATTTCTATAAAAATCGATCCCATATTAATTGATACGGATCAAATATAAATATTTAGAAAGGGACCTTTTCGTTATATCAACTTATATATCTATTACAACCTATTCACTTTTGTTTGAAATTAAATCATAAAAAATATTACAAAATTCGACTTTGAGATAATGTTTAAAAATATTTAAAGAGAAATCCTTACGCTATCTATAAATAAAGCAATTATATTAAGCTGAATATGTTTTACCGATAAATCATGTCTTGCTTTTAATGTGTGGTTTTCGCATTTCTATTTGTACATCGATACATATATATAGTACAAAGTAGTTATGCACTCCTATTTCAGATGTAGTTCAGTTGAACACAGTATTATAGGAAAAGAAGTGGGATTCCTAAGTTATAACTTGGATCACCACAGGGAAATAGTTTCTCTACAGCTAACTATAGACACTTACTCCGTCTAAGAACTAAACCTTTGATATAGGTTATGTGTCTTGTCATTTCGGTATTAAATTAGCTTGCTGTGTATGTGTGTGTGCATGGGTGTGCCTAGTCTATCGACCAAGATGCGTTAAAACACTTTTAACAAATAATTTTTACAACATTATGATAGTTTAGAATTTGCATAAACTATTATGCGTTCTATGTAGTTTATGTGTGAAAATGAATGTTTATTTTATTGATTTTACCAAACAAAGTAAAAAACTTTCGAATAAAATGTTGATATGATGTAAATTTTTACCCGTTTTACTGATTATGAATATCAATTATGAACATTTAACAATTTGATTTGATTTGTATTATTTTATACAAAACATTTTTAACAAATATAATAACTAAATATATTAATATTTTAATATTGAATTTTGTATTTTAAATAACACAAATATTCAATAAAGTTTTAAAAATTACAATTAGGAAAAAAATTTGAAATCTTGATTCATAATTGATATAACATCGTTTATATATACTACTGCAAACCTTTCAAATAATTCTTGCAATATAAGAATTCGGTAGACACCCCACCACATCTGCGTATTTCAATTTAAATTTAAATTCAAAATATGTCTGGTTTACAAATTAAAACATTTATTATAAATAACAACAATTTCACAAAAAGGAAAAATTCCATTCTTTTTTAATCTTGCAAATTACTTTTAGAACAAACTATTCCAGAGAAAAAAAAACATTGTTACGAACCTATTTAGTTAAAAACTAAAAATGATATTTAAGACTGTCACGTTAGAAATAAGTTATCGATTTGTGTAAGAACAACTTGCTAAACATTTGCTTCCTATTCCATTTAGATTTTTTCTATAGAAATTGTTTTCGTCTCTATAATAAAAGAATATTTAAATTTAATAATAATTATTTTCTGAGTCTGTGTAAATCAAAATTAAATTCATTGATGTAAAACATTTTTCGCAACTTAAAAAAACTGGCAAAATTCCTTAATTGATTAACTCTCTTCTTATGGAAAACATTTAAATTTAAAATTATGAACAATTAATTATTTAATTATATAATTATATAATTATATAATTATATAAATCTTATTATATAATACGTGTAAAACGACGGTGGTAGAATTTTGAAAATTATTAATTATTGTAGCTTTTAACGCCTTAATAATGATTTTAGCCTTGTGAAAAATAGATTTTACAATATATAAAATGTCTACTTTAATTAAATAACCTCCTAATCCTAATATTTCCTAATGTTTCTGAAATCAAACAATATCAAACGATATATGAACGTTTAAAAAAAATTAAAACATATTGGATCTTAATTCTGAAGTTAGATAATTGATATAAGATAACCCTGATTCACTCCTACTAATCATTTGTATACAAACTAATGTACACAATTTGAAAACTTCACCCTTTTATTAAATAATTTTTGGGAATAAACGTGTAATTCCTTCTTATTTCTATTTTTATTTTTAAGTTATGTTTACTATGTTTTTTTTAATAATTATGAAGTATATATTTTCAAATAAAAGATTTGTTATTATATATATAATCAGGTCTATTGTATTATTATTGAATTTTTCAAATTGTATTGTAATTTTTTTTGCCTTAAAGTATACATACAACACAAATTACATCGAATAATATACAATTATACAAACAAAGAGCTATGTAAAAAATAATTTCAAACTTTGTGTTGTATTATAATAATACATAAATCCTAACATAAAAAATCTTTTATATTACGTATCATATGTTTTTTCTCAAAGATATTCCAAAGTTTATTGCCATATTATAATATCAAAGATATATAGATAAATAGAAAAGGTTAAAAAACATAAAATCGGCTTGGAAGTACTCTAAAAATATACAACACATATATCGTCATGATAAATAACAAAACTTTTTAAATCAAGGAGATTTGGAAGGCTTCCAGATTAAAGTTATATTACACAAACATCTGGAATACTTTTAAATACTTTGACACTTAATAATTGTAAGCTTTGGTATATTTATGGTATAGACTTAATCCTAATTGAGATTTTTGAAATAGTAATAAAAATAATTCAATACAGTATAAATTAAAATACTTTAACAATTCAAATATTACAGTATACAATTACGATTCAAAGATATTATTCTTAATCAATTGAATCTCAAATAGTGAACATAGTTTACAAATAAATTAATATATTTGCCATTTTGAAAACCATTTCTTAATCATTTTTATTTAAATAAATTTTAAAAGAATTTCCTCTAATTAATCGAAATATTTTTTATGTTGTGAGAATTCTAGGCAGAAATTAACTTTTACAGTGAAAGTATGGTTTTCATTAAGAAAGTGTTCTGAATGAGTCGAATTTTGATTAATTAACAATTTTTAAAATAAATAATAACATAAAACAACAATTTTAGTATACAAATCGAAACTAAATAATACCATTTGTTATTTTATAAAACGTAGAATATTGTAGTAGTACAAAATTTTTGTATTCTTACCTGTCTTCTGCTAAAGTTTTGGAAATAATTTGATGGTGAGAAAAGAATATACTCTAGGTAAATTATATAATAATGGATCACAATAGAACGAGGTAAAGGAAGGGTATCTATTCATCATATATTCGTCTGTTTAAATTTTCGTTGTTTTGAACTAGATAACAGTTTTTCCTGTATGTTAAAAGGTTGTAGACAAAAAACCTTGTCTTTGGGCTCCAACATGAACTCTGCCGGTGGATTTGTAATAACATAGCGTTTTTTATTGGTTTCTTCATCAATGCCAGGATGACGCAAAAGACGATCCAGTCCAATGCACAGAATTCCGAAGTTCTTCAAGGCTGCGCAAAAAAGTTCACCATAATTTCCTCCGTTACTGTACTTAGCGAGGGAGGTGTCTTGAAGTGTCAACTGGGTCACACGACATCGGTCCCGATTGTTAAGAGATTCTGGTGTTGAGAATCCGCCTCTGATTCCTGCTCCCTCGGCAAGAATCTGTTCCAACTCAGGCGTGGCTCCACCGGTGATTAGTGTTCTAATTAGTGTTAACGCATTCTCGTTGAAGTAAGCAGTACTCATGAGCGAATCGAGGACACTGACTGCAAAGGCCGTCCCACAAGCGAATGGTTGAGTCATGTACAGTTCAGTATCAGGATCGTCATCGTCATCTTGATCTAAAAATTGAACGTTGTTGTCCATGGATAGTTCAGTGACAATCGGAATATCATTTCCTGACGAACACACAAGATGACTTGTATCTTGAGGGGACATGCCTTCTTCTCCATTGGGTATCATGTCATCAAATGTCATTGCTTTAATATTTAGTGAACAAAGAATGGCCTCCTTATCTACTAATGTTGGATCATCAAGATTTATGGCTTGTTTAGATGAAAGGATAACGCACATGTCACCCATGTTAATGTTCACGGCACGAAGATTAGCTCTATTGAGTGGGGATCCAGGTAATATAGAAAGCTTTGGAAAATTTGTCAAAGTCTTCCACTCACGTCGAATGTATTCCAAACTGCCTACAAAAATAACATGCTTCAGATCTTGATAATGAATATTGCTTGCACGAAGTGGCATCACAAAGTTTCGCAAACCGATCAAAGGGCTATTGCCATCAGCAAAAAGACACACAACAATATGATCAGAAAAAACTGTCATTGATATTTGATCACGGTCAAGAACCGCCTCTTCTAAGGTGTGTTCAGGACACCAGTGAAACATACCTGTAGAATCAAATTTTCGTTCAATTTGTTCATTGAGACGCTGTTGCTTGACCGGGCTCATAGTTGGTGTGCTTGTTTTGCTAGTGTCTTTACGGGAATGAGTTCTTTTTAAAGACGAAGGATTTGACGCATTGGCACTACCAGCGCCGGTACTATTGTTAGATTTCTGTCGATCAACGAGACTGCTCGATTTACGTTTTTGATCTGGACCATTTGTCGTAACTATAGGCGGCTTTTTACGAGAAGATATTCTTTGTCGGACTCCATAGAGTGCATCGTGAAATCTAACATTAGATTGACACCGACAACGCTTTACAAGTCTAATATCTGATATATCGCTATGACAATGCCTACAATAGAAAAACACCTTTTTAACGTCTTCAGCGGATTGTGCAATAAAAAATCCTTGTGTACCTTGACTAATCAATATGTTGTCTTTAGGATTTATAGCAATACAGCTTTCAGAACCATCCTCACTTTTAGCTTCAATTGCGATCATTAAAAGTTTTAACTTTGTAAAGCAGATTTTAGCTGCCTCTGGAAATGTCATGTCTTGAAATGCTGGGGACAAATACTCCGTATACATCTCCATTCCCGCTCCTTCCATATAAGCATTGAGCCAAGCTGGAGAGTTTTCATTATTTTTAAACGATCGCATTGTAAACAGATTTGCCAGCAATGTCGAAAATCCTGGGGATAAACAAGTCTGCGCTAAAAATCCGAGCTTAAGCTCCGCTAAACAAACCGCATCGTCGCCCCGTTTCCAATCCCAACTAGGAATGTTGAGCAAGTAAGCTTTGTTGTGATATTGCATCAATTGAATAATAACTTTGATATCAGAGAAGTAGTTCTTGATAGAAATCACGCGCATAATGTTAGCAGCATCTTCAGCATCTGGATCAGAGGAATATTTGTTGGCCAGCACAAGACATGCATCAGCACATTCCAAGGCAACTCTCTGCAAGTCTCGAGCATTCATTACGGTGCCTTGAAAAAATTCTACTTGTGTAAAATGACGTTTATATAAACCTTGAAGTTCCAAATCTGGAACGTGCTTATCAATGATAACTATTTGAACATCAACATCCTCTCGATCTTTGTGCAAAAAATCTCCTAAAAAATTGGACACGGAATCGTAAGTGATATGACCTGAAACAATGATATGCTGTTTCCCATGTTCCTTTTTATAACTGCCACCATATTTGTTACGCGCTCCAAGAATGTCCGCAATCTCAGGAATAGAATTGGCGAACACTGCTAGACCACCCAAAATAATCAAAGACATGAATGCCTGTCCGAGACTGGTTTTGCAAGCAATATCACCATATCCCACAGTTGAAATGGTCACAATCATAAAGTATGTACACTCGAAATAAGAAATTCTGTTTGGATTTTGAAAGTTTGGAGGATCCCCTGAATTTTCTACAAGATGAATAAATCCAGCCGTTGTTAGTATGAGACTGGCAAACATAGTCACTAGTTGGCACAGACGAATACTACTGCTTGTTGAGAGTAAATTAAGATATTGAAGCACATCAGAAAGACTCATTATACGGAGAGCTCGCATGAATCGTAATCCAACCCAACTTCGGTTTAAATATATGCTGACGAAAGAGGGCGGGATCGTGAACACGTCTACTAGAGAGTACATTTCAACAAAAAATCCTAATTTGTCTTGCGCTGCGATAAAACGAACAAAAAAATAAATCAGAAAGACTAAATTAAAGGCTAAATCAATTTGATGGGTAACACTTTCCGACCATTCAAAACACATTTCGACTTCCTGTTTATCGCTACTATTGGCTTCAACCAGATAAATTATAAGAGAAGCCATACTGAGCAAAAAAACGACGACAACAAGTACCCGTCCGGTCACAGTTTGCCCCGATATGAGTTCTCCGGCCCAGTCTTTGGCCTCGGTTAACCAACCGATTTCCGATGAGTCTATGTCATCATCTTCAGAGGGGTGCGACGATTTTACAACTCGAGAGCGACGTATGCGGGCAGAAATATGTCCAACCAGTCGGTTGAGGAGTACAAGTAATATTCCACCAACAAAGAAGATTAAACTTGATAAAAGAAATATATACCATTTTTTGTCGGCACAGTGATTTTCCTCTGCAGCTAATGCATCAGTACTGTTGTTTTGAGCTGTGGTCGCCATGTTTGAGACGTTGAAAATAAAATTGTTTACTCATTTATTTCATTCTGTTTGGAAAAGTCTTTGTTGCAATGATGAAATTGAAGTCATTTCCTTGAATTATAATTGTGTCATTTTAAAGTAAATTTTTCCTTCGCTATTGGTTAAAATATTCGGCACCAATCATTTTTCTCAAGATTAACCAAATTAATAAAATTATGGCAATAGAAAATTCTACCAGAAGAGAACTGAAAATAGCAAAACGATAGTGTTACTCTGAATCGATTTAAATAAGGTTGGTTAGTATACAAAACGTTCTGTGTAGTTGCTAAATGTATTGAAAAGTGATTGGCTGTTAAATGCATGTTTCCTGGGACGTGTCCTTCAAATTACAACTGTCGTATTAAGATTTTGCAATGCTTGATCCTTGCACAGAAGTTGGAATATTATGTATGGTCTTACCGCTTGGTGTTGCGTGCATTGTACTGCAGTGTACCGTTTTATAAATGGATTGGGATGTATCTATATGTACCTTGAATTCATTTAGGGCCAAGAGCGTAAAATGTTAACATAATATACAATCAGCTGATATAATGTTATATATGTAAGTTAAAAAAGTTCAGTGCGCTTACCTTTCATATTTTATTCAACCCTGGAGATTAAAGTAGTAGTATAAATTTTAAAATAATTTATTATCTATAAAAATATGACCTACATTTACAATTAGCATGGTGACCTATTTATAAATATCATCGTTAAAATTTATGTAGCATAATCTATATCAGGGTATATCAATATATTACAACATAGTATACAATGTTTAACATACATGAAAAATTATATTTATTAGCTTGAATCATCCATTTTTATAATTAAATCATTCTGATTTGTTAGAAGAAAGAACAGTCATTATATATATTATAAAATATAATTTTACAAAATCAGTTATTGTAAATGGTATTTGAATATTAAATTGAAAAAAATTGTTAATATTGTATTTTATTTTTTTATTTTTTCACTCCTATTAATTATGAAGTACTTTAATATCGTAATATTAAGTGGTCTACTTGTATATATCCGTCATATGGTAACAGCGATAAGTTATTCTATTTGTCTTTAATAATATCGACTTCTAAATATGTATATATATATATATAGTGCAAACTTTTACTTAAATAACCAAATATGTAAATGTCAATTATTTAGGTGCAAGGAAAAATATTACAGTTCCCATAACCGATAACTAAAACATTGTCAGTGTAAACTAGACGAAGCGACAAAATATTTAGTTCCTTTTGAATAGATGGATATATGCAAAATGTATATGAACATTAATAAATTATTTCCATAGACAATACTATCAATATTAACTGAAAACATCAATTTAATCAACAATTTAAATTAACAATTTTGACAAAAAATCCAATTATTAAATTAATTCTTTTATTATAAATATCATATATTAATAAAGAATTTCAACTTGAGTGAAAAAGCGTAATAAGTTTTCTAATAATTAATAAGTGCTTTAAACTGAAGTACATACCGAGATAAAAACTCGCTACACCGTCCCAGAGATAAGTCCGGCTCATCTACTGAGCGGCACATTATATGCATAGTTAACACATCTTCTTACTAATTCTGATTTTAAATGTTATATATTGCAAAATATTATTATTAAAAATAAGTTATGAAAAAAATGGAATACTATGTAATAATCAAAAAGGTTTACTTACAATAAAATAAGAATATGTTTTACAATTTATTTAAATATTCTATTTAAGTAAGTTTCCCCTCAATCGATATTTGGGGAGAAAGGTTATAAACTATATATGGCCGTCCAAAAGTTAGTTTATGTAAGCATATGTATATGATAACTTCTCCAGGCAAACTAAATTACTTACAAATGCAGAAAAATATGTATTCTATAAATTTTAAATACGATATAAATGTTTGATTCAAAATTATAATATTCAATTATATCAGGGTGTTTCATAAGTCACGCACCACTTTTAAGTTATATTAAAAGAAGTAAGTTCCAAAAATATGTATTTCTAAAAATGTGTATTTGTTGAAAACGTTACAAAAGAGTAAATACATATACGAAAGTGTATGAAACATATTTTAATCAAACTGTTCAATGTGTTGACCGTCCTGCTCAATGCACCGATTAATCTGCGCTGAAAAATTTCCCTGTATATTTCGGCATATTTCAGCTGAAACAGTGTTATCTTGGTTAACAATTTTTTGTTGCAAATCTTGTCAATTTTGGGGAGGATTTCTAAAGACCCTGTTCCAAAAAGTGCAATTAAGTCTGTTCATTTGACTGTTTGTTTTAAAAGTTGTCTCGTCACTAAATAAAATCAACTTAGAAAATTCTGGATTTGAAGCCTCTTGTTCCTCAAAAAATTTCGCAAAATTGGAGTCTACGGTCAAAGTCATCTTCCTGAAGCTTATGGAGAATAGTGAGTTTGGAATGGTGATATTTTTAATTTAATTAAATTTAACCCTAAATATAATCAATATAGAATTTAATTTGTGCATAAATTTCAAATTTTAATATAAGTTTAAAAGTGGGGCGTGACTTATGAAACACCCTGTATACTATATAATTGAAGTCGTTATAATATAAAGCATGTTTAATAAATAAATATATAAGAAATATAAAATATACAATTAAATACAAAATGTATATTAAAGTAAAACAAAAAATACTCTCTGTGATAATATTAACCGCTAAATAAATAACTATAAAAACAATTTAAAAAAATACAAATTGATCAGATGTTTCGACTTTACAAATCTTCATATTTAAGTTATTTTAAAAATGTATTTATCCCCGAATAAAACGTAAAGCCGAAACTTAATCAAGTACTATTTTTTTCTTTTATTTTTTAATTATTATTAGCGGGTAATTTTATCACCAATAGATTTTACTTTTATTATATACTTTGTATTTTATTGTATATTTTTATTATGTGCCTCTCTGACACACCGCCGTTATTTTCGACTCTAGAATAAATTAATAACGTAAGTTATATATATACATATAAATATTTTGTTCTATCACAATGCACTTAGTGGAGGTAAATGAAGAAGAAATTGATTAAATATTGGGAGTCTACATCCTGTGAGTTGAAATACGCTTATCATTAGCCACGATTGAAGAATGACAATTGTTCGAGTTTTGGGAGACATTTCATTATATACTCTCTATTAGTGAAGATCAAAGGAGTTGTGAATCAATACATAAATGCATATAGTCGTGTTGACTCCGTAACCTAAGCTTGAGGGGTGGCGTACGTTAATTTATATGCAATTCGTTCGGAAAAAATTTACTTCAAATCGTTAAACAATTTTGGACATTTCTCTGTATACATTTAAACAATCGTCAAATTTTAGTTTAAATAAAATTTATTTGTTTATTTTTTTCAATGTCTAACTATTCAGTTATCAGAAATAACACATACATTTATTCAAAACAAAGTTAATTATATCAGTGGATTGAGTGCGCATTGACCGGGTCTGCTCATACTTAACTACCGTCTAAAAAGGAATAAAAACGTATTGGTATACGAATATAAAACGACTAATCGGCTATTTTTTACGAAAAAACTTAATTGCATAAAATATATAACAAATCAATTTGTAATGCTTTCGAATAACGAATCAGTACCTTATTGGTTTGTTACTGCCATGTTGAATCATGTATGAATGTGACTATTTATTCTGATAGATGATTTATTAATGATAAAAATTAATATTCCTACAGAAAGAAATTTAGGAATTATCCTACGAAATATTTTTTAGACTTAAATATTTTCTAGTTCAAACATTTTACAAAGTTTTATGGAATTAATGCCTTATAAAAAGTTTACAAATTAATAAATCAATTCTAGAAAATATCATGACACAATAAAAACTGACAAGTGGTCTTTGGGGAAAGTACTGAAATTTATATTTTAAATGTTTGAAAAGAACATATTTACAATTAAGGTATTTACAAAACATGCGTGATAAAATAATTCGGATTACATTGAATTCGGTGATAAAAATAAAATATGGAAATATTTTATATAATTAAATCGTGATAAGAATGTTAATAGAAAGTACAATATCCTTGGCACTTGAAAGATAGCTATCATAGTTATCACGATGTGCTGACAATGAATATAAACAAACAAATACATTACAAAATATTATAATAGGAGATTCCCCAATAATCACACTACTTACTGTAGCAATTAAACTTCTACTATCCATATCAGTTTTGTTCAATGTACATATTAGTAGATATATTATAAGAGTTGAACTTTTCTTTTCAAATATAAATTGATAATACAGAAAGGAAATACCTCCTAGACATTCAAAAAAGAAGATCATTTTTGCACAATTAGGTTGAACAATTAAGATTTAAAATGTAAAATAATAAAACAGTCAGAAATAAGTCTGATAATAATAATAATTGAAATAATAAAAGAGAGCCACCCAAAAAAACTGTTACATACTAATATTTTTGTGAAATTATCATTTACAATGATTGCTCAGTGTTTAATGTACAAGAACTTCGATCCAATCTGAATATGTACAATATATAGTATTAAAATAATAAATATAAAATGCTAGTAATTCAATGACATAGAAAAAATTCAATGAAAGCAGTAAAACCAAAACAGATGAATATTTCTACATTCAAAATATGTGAATTAGAAAGTAAAATTACATTTTTCCCATTATTCTAAAAACTCAATAGGTCAATATGTTTGATATAGTTAATAATAATTTGTTATTACAAAGACAAATGAAATTTTAAAAAACCTCTCCACTGAACATTCATTTTAAAAGGTATGCAGAGTTTACAATAAAGAAGAACAAAAAAGGAAGGTTGTAATAAACAAATTATAATATCGATATAACTTGTAGATAAATTAGAATAAATATAAAAAGAAAATCAAATGGTTCAAACATGATATTATTTAGGTTAAAATTTTGCATAAAATCTTCAAATGGAAAAAATATTTTAATTAATTTAAAATGCTAACTTTTAATAATGGAAAGTTTTATTGCGGCAGAATATTACCTAGCTCTTCCACTGTTAGCAAGAATAATTAAATCGATTTCTAATATTGTTCTTAAAGGCCACCGCTGGTCCCGGCCTACTATGCCCGGCCCCGGAATGGTGCAGCGACTTGGAGGTGACAAGTGCTGTGGCAAAAGACAGCGCACCTGGCCCCGGCAGTCGAATCACCACCGTGGCCACTGCCGCCTGTCCCGTTCTAGTCGGCTCCACAGCTAGCGGGACCGGGTGGAAGACAGGCGGTATACAGGTGTCCACACTAATCAACGCCTGACCGAAAGGACGAGAGGCCATACTCCTCCGAGCTCGGCGCTCCCTGATCCGCGCTTGTTGCCGATCAGAGGCGAGTTTGGTCTTCCACACGAGCACACTGAGTGCGAGGAGAAGGAAGAAGCAAGAGAAGAAGACTGAGAAGAAGACAAATAGGTCAACATGAGGCTGTTGCTGGGAGAAATAGAGCTGGCCCCAGGTGGGGTCGACTGCATGAAGGAGGATGTAAAAGCGCTCCTTGCGAAGGAGATGATCGCCCTGATCGATGCTGAGTACAAAGAGTTCTCGGACGCCGCGAATCCAGAGGACATCAGAACTGTTCTTGTATTGAGTGAAGTGAGCTGGGTTGCGGGCCCAAGACCGCAGTATCTTAAGAAACCAAGTTGGATACAGGAATAAATATTAATCACTTTTTTTTTACTTCACTACTTTTATTATTTCACTGTTTCTAAAATGATATCTTGAATTCACTTTGAAACATTTTGCATTTGATTATTACTCTTTTAAAAATTCATAAATTAAGAAAATAAATAAAATCATAAAAAAAGTTCACAACAAAAACACTTGCATTTTAACGCATTATTAAATACTAAGATTAAGGGTCTTATCATCGACAGCCAAAAAAATAGAGTTAACGGAGGATATCATTTTCGTCTAGACTAAATAAAAATAATATCAACTTTTTATTTTCATATCACTTAAAAAAAGATAAAAAATAGTTTTTACCACAATACGATGCGTAATTTACCAGTGATCAAATAATAATAAAATTTAGAACACATTCATCAACAAAAACAGCCTGGTCTATAAATTTAGAGTGTATAGATCAGTTGAATCCTCATCCTGAAAGGTAATACCTTGTATTGGAAGTCAGAAGTCCACTGCTCAAAGTTATCTTGATCGCCAGAAATGATTGCCTCACGTCGGCCTCGCCTACCGGAGATGGGTCGTGCAACATTAGTGGTTACCGGAAGGATTACTCGGTGACCCCAAGCGGCCTCATCATTACGAACCTTGAAGAGTTTGTAGGTGTTGGCAATGTAAACATCCACAGCGCCCTAGATGTAGAAGGACAAAAAGAAGTCGGTGGATTATGGATGCAATTGCCTGTTCTTGTGGTGGGGTCAGGGCTAGCTTTTAGTCATATTTAAAAGTCTTTTTGCGTCTCTAATTCAGTGTAATGAAATAGTTTTTGCAATTAGGCTAAAAGTCGAAGCTTAAGCGACAGTTGGTATCTGAAACAAAATAATATTTTGTTTTTAATGTTGTATAACCTTTTACACACTAACATTTCTTCACCATGTTTACTTCAATTGTAATAGAACATTGGATATTTTTTTAAGAAACCATCATTTTTGTAAATCGTTGAGACAAAGCTTGTAAGTGTAAATATTCAAGTGAACAAAATATAATTTGAATAAAATCATTCTTAAAGCTAGAATAATCAAAAGAAAATGTTTTCAATACAAAAATCGCTGAATCGTATATTGTTAAATTTTTTCTAGATTTCTTTTTAAACTGAAAATACGTTTAAATTTGGCATGATAGAAATATGAAAACTTATTCCATCGTAATATAAATAATTCACATACAAAGTGTATATTACGAGTGTACAGAGTGTTTGGTATATAGAACTAAACTTGCATATCCTCCAGAATGAGATGATCAAGTATCAATAATGAAGACATATGATATAAAGATAGCCTTCTACTGAATCTAAATATTTATTCATATTCGTGAAAATAGCTTTCCATCGACTTCTAAAAACTGTTTAAGAAATAAAAGAGTAACATATACCATATTTTGAAAATTAAGTTGGTTCTGTGCATAACTTATTTTTATTATAGGCATTATAAGAGTTAATAAAAACTGTAACAAAAGTTAATCCTAACAGCTGCTATACGAAACTATTAAAAAATTCTTTAACGTCTATTGTCTAAACAATTTCAATTTTGAAAATGTTTTTTAACAAACAGAGAAACAGGAAGAATGTATCGAAACATATTTTGATACACAACAATATTATTGATTTAAATCAATGTATATTTTATTGTATCTTCTAGTTAGGCTGTTTCTTTATAGACGCTACTTTGTTTATATCTTTCAAAGAGATATTATTATTAAATAATAATAATAAAAAATATCTATTTTTAAAAACGACATCCCTTTGAAAAGAAACAAGTCCGCCCGACGGTTGTAGATTTATAGTGTGCCAAAGTTAATAAGCATATGTCCTGGATGGGTGTGAGACAACTGTTTGCAACCTTGCTTCCCATATCAAGAGAAAAAAAGTTGCGGCGGCACAATCAAGCCAGATTTGATCTATTAACCTGGTACTCGAAACAGATGCTTTTCGACTAGACCCGAATGGAGATGGTGGGATTCATAAGGTTACCCTGATATCACATAGCGTTGCCCAGAAATGTAACTCGCAGGAACTCCAACAACATATGGTAAAATTTAAAGAAAACATTTACCGCCTTGATTCCGTCGTTGTTATTTGCAAAAAATATCCACTATATTGCCAACTTCGAAAAAGAACACATGCAACACAGAAGTTGTAAATAATTAGCAAACTATTCAAGTTTAGTAATAATGATAAAATATTTTGCCATTATCATAAATCTTAATTTATAAAAAGTATTAATTAAACCTATACAAAATACTTACTTTATTGAGTGAATTTATAAACAGTTCTAATAATTGTGAATTGTAATTCGCCTAAATTGGGAAAAATCGAATGACCAAAAATGTAAAAAACATCTGGGCCGTTGTGTTATATATTTATTGTCTTAATAATTAATTATCTTTTAATAAAATAATAAAACAGCTCCCCCAAAAAAATATTTAATTTGTTTGTTATACGGAGTCCTACAAAATAGGGACCGCCTGATATATTCACAAATCTTCCAATTTCACTTACCCGAAAATAACTTTTTTAACAATCAATAAATAGAAAGTTCCTCTCTCCTTATACATTAGTTATCTACAGTTGGCGATGAATTATAACCACCACATGATAAAACCACCCACAGGTAAACAATCCTGAAACAGCCCTTAAAAGCTGTGTAGCTCTGTCCAATAACACAGCTTATCTCATTTGTTAGTTACAACACGTACTGTATTATAAGCTCCAAATTTCATGAAATAGTGTGATGCCAAAAATGTACATGGTTTTTGATGAGATATCTATCTAAAAGTGCAAAATGCAATTTTCAATCAATTTAAATAATTACCACTTAGGTCGGTAAGTGTAATTATAGGAAAATCCCTCAATTATTGTCAGACTATAGTGTACTAGGTACACTTTAGAGGTATGTAAGTAAGCAAACAAGTAACACAATTATAGATTTTAAATTAAAATACTATTCTGACATATTCTCTGAATAGTCAGTATAAGCAACAAACTATTTCATTTACATTGATATCTGACATCGATTTACTAAATGGTTGTAATTGTTTTATAATAACAGTTTATAAATGTGATAGAATGACGTGTTTCGGTTGGTTATGAATATCTGGTTGAATATCTCAATAGAACAAATTATATTGAATAGGAATTTTGTCAATGAGTATCCAACATTAAAATAAAAATATTGAAAAGCATTTCTTTAAATTTATTGACAGCAGAATTGTTTCTAATGATAAAAAATATTTATTTGTAATAAATAAATTAACGATCAATATTTTTTAATTGTACAAATGAAATACAGAAAAAATTATAGTAACACGATTTTATTAAGTCAACATATTGAATTACATTTTTGAAATTTTATAATCGTGTTGATAAAATGTACGGCTTAACTGGCAAAACAATTATAATGGTACTAAAAATCTATCAAGAAGCTTAATTACTAAAAAATCATTAATTTTCTTATAAAAACGATTAAATTCCTTTTTTTCTAATTATCATATTCTAATTCAAATCCATCTACTACATAGTTTATCTTAGTTTGACAGGATTTTTAAAAAACAATATTAAAAAATTAACAGTTTAACAGCGAGTGAAGAAGGAGTTGACCAAAACCCAACAGGTTGAAAACTTGGCAAGAATGGCAACAACATCTTTTAGCTTTCTCCCACAACCTCAAACTAATAAGTCCAAATGGTCAAGGAGAATGCCAAATTTAGTCCTCTACTGACATCATGGAGAAGGGGAGGAGGGCGTGTAAGTCTGTTATCTCTGAAAAATGGGGTGTTTTCTTATCGTGCTCTAGCTCCAGCATAGTCTTATCAATGTGAGTAGAGTTTTATTTGGTCACCTCCAATCTTACTTGCTTCCTTACTTGGAGAGCTGTGCTGTTTGCGTGGTGGTATGCACGCTGCAGACTTCACACTGGGAAATTTATTAAGATGTAGCGAGCGAAGGAAACTATTTCAAGTGAATTCTAGAACAAAACATGTTTCCAACTTATTAATAGATATTCGTTGTAAAAAATCGATACTTTCTAAGTATTTAGAAGAAAATAAAATGTTGATAATAATTTCTATTCCATTCAAAATTTAATCTATACTTAGTTTAATTTAATTTTATTAAAACTTTCTATAGTCTCAGGCTTTACCTTGGCTATTTCAATGTAGAGGCGGGCATTAACGTTCTGATATTGCGCTTTGAAGTCGAAGAAAACCGCCCTTCCCGGGGCTAAATACTGTTCGGGGTGTGTCTCACAGTCTCGTTGGGTCTCTGAGATGCAATAGTGCTTCTCTATAGCCATGTCACGGTAGCACTGTACATTATCGCTGGGGTCACCACTGAAGTAGTTGAAGCACATGCTGCATTGTTTCTGTAGAAGGAGAAACAATTACCCGATTAATAGACGAAAAAATGTATTCTGAGCTTCCCATAGAATTATTCATAAAGCCAATTTGTTTACTTTTATGTCAAGGAGAATATCTACGGCATTCAATTTAATCAAAAGTCACCTTGTAACAGTTGCTCCCTTTCTTATGGCTATTCTTATCGTTGCACTCATCAGGGGTCCTCGTGTGGTTGCCACACTTACAGTCGGTTCCGGTATTGGGATTACACTGGTCGGCGTGTCCTCGACACTCGCACTTGGTACAGGGCATCTGTAAGTTGGAACTCAGTCGATAGAAGCCGGGACGACACTTAGAGCAGCGTCTACCCTCGGTGTTGTTCTTACAGTTGTAGCACCAGGCCTTTGAGCGTTGCGGTCCACTTTTTATTCTGCTGAAAGACTGCCAAAAGAAATAAAAAGTTCTTAATGTAATCTAAGAATAGTTGAAACTATTTGGTTAAAACCTTAAATTGAAATTATTTTTAGTTTTAATATTATTTAATTCAAAATAAATAAATATTATAATTAATTATGAGTATTTTAAAATAAGGATTTTTTCTATATCATTTTTATTGTGCAGAGCCAGTGCATATATTATATCTTTAAAAATTCATTAATAATTTAAAATTGTGGACAGTAGAGTACTTTTACCTTTATTGAATAATAATTTGGGTAAGGAAAAATCTAGTGAACTTTCCTAATTCTTCGTGGTCGTAAAATATCCTTAAGATTATCGATAAAGCAGTCATCTTTGTGATAAAAAATTGAAAACTGAATTACCATTCCATAGTCACCATTACCAAGTAGGAAAATACATTCTCTATATATACATTATAAAAACCCACAAACCGCTATTGAATGTACTTTATAAATATTAAGTTTCCAATATAAAGACTCATTGATATAAGATCTAACCGTGCAGATAGTCAAATGTCATATATTGAACTAAGATATTATCGATATACATGGACGCATAGCTACCCAATGTTCAACTATGTATTAGTTAAAAATTACCAAGAGCGACTCGATAGTATTAATATCCGACAGCTGTTGCACAAGTCCTTTATTGGGCAATTTATGTCTTTCTGACTAGCAACTTGTGACATTTACCACTGACCACTAAAGGAGTTATAATCACTTCAAAATGTTTCAAATAATCCTACTTGCAGAGTTGAAAAGAAACACGTAAAATATCCACTATATTAGAAAAGTCGAATTTTGAAACATTACCTAGAAAAATCTTTTTACAATGCAAATTATAGGTTTAAAAAGGATTACGCTTCCTTAATGCTTAGCTATTGAAGCAACCAATACAATTAGGTACCAATGTCTAAGAAAAGTGACATCAAGCGTTCTCTTTCCATTTCGCGATTTCTCTGGCTTCCCTTTTTTTAATTTTGAAAGCACATTTTCTAAACTCCGAAATACAAATATTTCCCCAGTTCTCTCTAATCATCATCTCTACTTCGATATTAACTCTTTCTCTCTTTCTTTGCAAACCATTGATTTCGAATAGAAATAAAGTCTGTTCCCAAGTACGACCCGGTGATTCTGCCTGACCGTGTGTACTTGCTGTCTACCTATAATGCTAAAGACAGCTCTATAGTTCGTCACTATGGGTTACTTCCTTCTCGTGTTTTCTCAAACAAGAAAGCAGAGCAATAATTACATGCGCTGGTAATACCATCATAACATCTATTGTATTTCTGAAAGAGAATAACAACACAGAGAAGACTCTCTATCGGAATAACAGAAGCAAATTCCCTTTTGAAATGATAAGGAGAAATCAATTGAGCCGCTCTATTTTTTTATATTTTGAATTAAAAACTGCAAACTTAATGCTTTTAAAGCTATAAAGCTATTCAAATAACGATTTCTTCCATGTTTTATAAGAATAGAGAATCATATATTTTTATATAAACCGAGTTTAATTAAGATGTTTAACATCAAAGAAGAAATTTTCAATAAAATTAAACTGATACAATGAAATTGAAAACAGTAACATTGAATTATCACAAGTTGTTCTAATTTTTTTGCAAATTACATTCAACATTAATACATTTACGAGATACTAAGACGATTCATCTACCTTCCTTAGTTAGCTATGAAGAAGAATAAAACGAATAAAGTTGAATCAATAAAGTCAATTGGATGAAATTAATTCTAATTAAAACGTTAAAATGAAATTTGTGAGAATTTTAGTTCAGAAGTAAAATTTAATACATTTCTGAGATATCACATAAACGCGATATAAAATATTTAAAAGTAAGCAGACGAGAAGCTACTTACCTATAGAAGCAAATTATGCGTTATTAAGTCAATATAAAACTAGGTGATGCTTCTTTTTATTAAAGTGAAACCTCGGTGAACATTTTCTCATTTGTCTCTCGTATTTGCTTTATAATTAAAGGTATGCATTTCTCTGTCGCAATGGGTTCTATTTCTCTGTCATGACTGACCCAAAACAAATTATTTCCCAGAAGATTGCATCCGCTGAAAAATCTCTTTTGCTAATAAACAAATCAAATGTTTACCTAATTTGCTCGTTATTTAATACCATCACTATTATTATTATCCTACAACCAGACATTTATATAATGTTTTAGTTGTAGGATTTTTGTTAAACTATAAAAAAGGATCTATTAATTTGTAAATTAACTAATTTTTCCGAATTATACTAAGAGAAAAACTTTTATAAAATCAGCATAAACAGTTTATTACAATAATATAAATTAAAAAAAATTTGTTCATAAAAATTAGATAAATATGTGTGAACTATTATTTTTTCCTTTGTTGTCGATAAAAAAAGTGAATTAGACGAAAATTAAAAAACGATTATCTGAAAAAATTTAAAAAGCAATAGAAAAATAAAATAGAAATATATTTTTTAACAATAATCCAAATATTTTATATTTATGATGAATCATAAAACATTAATAATTAAGCAACAATAAAGCAACCCATTAGAATAATATCCAATCCATTAATAAGTGATTTATTTTTCAACTTGACGTGTGTTCTTTCCACAAAAAAATTTGAAAGAAAAATAAATAGAATTAAATGTCACTTTTCCAAGGACATCCGATGGGCAATGCAAATGATTAAGATTCTCATGCTTAAGAAATGCAAACATCAATCAACAAGCTCGTTTGTCTTAAGATGTAATCAATTTCTCATGTTGAGAATAAGACCGTAATTTATATTTATCCCCACAAAGACAGGAATAAATCTCTTATTAGACACTGTAATATTATACATTCGCTTTATGAGATGTCAAAAAAGCTTCATTCGTATTAATAAAACGCCGTTAATAAAAATCAGTTGTTAATTTTTTTTAATTTCTTGAAGTCGTTGTTTTAATATTACAAAACAATGTAATTAATCAAACAAAAAGATTACATATTATGATTTCAGTAATTGTTTTGTGGTGCATGCAATATTCTTGTTTCCAGCTCAACACTTTTAAGAATACTTGCAAATTGCTGTAAATTATAGAATTTCTATAATTTTTATATTAGATCAATAAATAATACATCTTAAAATTCCGTAGTTTAATTAAATAAATTGTCAGATCGATAGTTATTCAACAGAATAATATGAATATTCTGGAAATATTAAACGCGTTATTAGATACATTAAAAGCTACATATTAAATAAATTGTCTTTTTAATATAGTCCAAACCTGTGTCGACAAAAAATATTAATTATTTTTTGGGAAAACTGAATGATACCACAATCCAAATAAGTATAGGTCGTAATATATATAGATGACATATTTACTATTAAAATTATTTAATCAGTTTGCTACTCATAATATGAAAAATAAAATAAATAAAATAGAAATAATCACAGAGAGATCAAATTGTAGTTTTGCTTGCTAACTTTATTCCTATAAATATAATTATAAAGGAGTCTCACCCAATTTCTCTCTTTGTTTCGACCACAGAATTCAGTCTGTCGGTTACAGAAGTTTTGGCAAGTAATGCAGGGAGATTTTTTGCCTGGATTCCCTACATAGAGTGGTTCACATTGGGCACATTTGCGCCCTTGGGAATGGTTGCGACATGCGAGGCACTGGTCCAAGGCGTTTTCACCGGCACAGTCGCTGTTGTGGTTGCAGTTGCACACAAATTGGCAGTAGGCCCCAGTGTATCCGAACTGACACTGGCAATAGTTAGGTCGAACACAAGTTCCCTGTAGTTTTAGGGGTGGAGTGTAGACGAGAGAATATAAGAAGATTAAAACCATTTTATATCACTTGCCTGAATTATAACAATCTGTCAATGAGCATTTATAATAATATGACCTATTCAATAATTTAAAAATGAAAGTAATATAATAAATGTATTGAAACTAATAAATGTTTATTTAATCGATAGTATTGTGTCATAAGAATCATTAAATATTTTACAACTGGTTCTATACGAATGGTAACACTCACATAAACACAGGTCTGTTCACAAATTGGCTCACAGATACCCTTTATATTGTTCCTTTTGTATCCCGTTCGACAGTTGCATACGAAACCAACTAGACGGTCTTCACATATTTCAACGTCCGAACTGTTTAACATGTAAAATTTGAAGATAAGAAACTTAGCGAGTCTACTTCAATCATATTAAAACCATTTTAGCCGAATCAAACCTTTAAAATGAGCTAAACTTTTATTATTATACGGCAAAGGAAAGTGAAAAACAGCTACTGTATAATAACATTAATTTTGGAATTCAAGATACAATATATCTTTTATTATGATAGACAGGTTAATTATTTCAAAATGAAGTTTAACTTTTCCAAATCCGGTTATTATAAAATTCGAAGCATGGGAAACTAACAGATCCAAAGAAAAGAAAATCCAAAGAAAATGATAAATAATTAAAGAGATTTTTCATCGCCGCAGTACTTAGTTTAGAAATATCTTCAAGCTTAATTAATAAGTTTTATAAAGTGTGGATACACTTGTCGGAAAGTTTCATTACAACATTTTTGACACAATCATATAAAATAGTCATCAACTACAATTTAAAATTGATAAAAAAAACATATTTTGGGGTGTATAAATATAAGAAACAATATTATTAATCGTTAAAAATATACTTTCAAATCTTCCCGAAATAAAAAATAAAATGAAAAATTGACAAATACATGATTAACTGTTTGAAAATAAAATAAAAAGATACAGCTAGTACAACTAATATACTTTGGTGTGCCAAATAAGCGAGTAGGTTGTAATAATCGGGGGGGGGGGGCGGTTCAAAAAAACGGGGGGTTGCCTATTTATAAAATAAATAATAATGGAGGTCCAAATAAACGTGGGGGAGGGCGGGAGGTTTACGTTTATTTAGCACACCAGAGTAAATAAAAGAAATATACAACCTGTAAATTTCTACGTGGGTGTTTCACTTTCACTTTTATTAAATTTAATATTGTATTTTTATCGTGTGCCACCTGCTAACAATCTCCGCAATATCAGAAAATATAAAAACATTTTACAAAGTTATTTTTTAGAAGAAGTGATATTTTTATGCTATAACCAATATACATATAATATTATAATATAATATATATATTCAGATTAATAGAGTCAGAGACTATGGTACAGAAAAATAACAGTCTACAGAACCCTACTTCAGTAAGGTGTAGCAACTTACCACGTATCATAACCAAGTAAGCACTCATTCTCCGGGGGACAACTGCCCACAAAGAACCATCGTGTCCTCAAATTATCGACCAGGTCAAGCTCCTCCTTTGTTGAACCTCCAAATCCACCGGGACTACACACACCAACTGATTCCCCATTGGTGCTGTTCCAAGAAAGCCAACCACAGCCAAACTTGCCTAGACAATCGGAGCATCGAAGTTCTCGCTGAAGTGGGTTAATTGGGTAGAATTGATCGAAAAATGTAAGCACCATTACAAATGTTTTATTCCTTAATTTCTCAAAAAATTATCAGTGTATACAATAATATTATGAACCTTGCAAAATTGGTCCGGACACTGGGATTCATTGGAGATTCTTTGACCGACTCCGTGAAGCGAGAAGATAGTTTGAATGTTCTCGACGGATAGACACTGTTTGAGAGTTGGCCACCACTCGCATTGTGGTGAGTTGTGAGAAGTGGACAAACAACTTTGGCAAGTGTCACTCTGAGGGCAGGTCGTGGGCTGGCAGTGGACCGTACCAAGCTGTAGCGAGCTGTTGCATGAAAGACAGAATAATCGTGATCGTATTGTGGACAAACTCCATTTTAACTGAGATTAGTAAATGATTAAAATATTGTTATAAATTTGCAGAATAAATTGTTTTTTTCCAGAACTTCTATATTTAAATTATAATAACTTGTCGATGACAATCAACAACTAGAGAAGTACGCACACAGGACACTGATCAGGACTGGTGAGCCCTTCACCACTCCAGTCGTCTCTTTCCGGTTGACAGAATCCACTAACCAGGGAACTACCGGTTTCAGAACGGCTGCTAGAGATCCATCGACAGCGTACAGGATGCCCGGGTGCCAGCCGAGCGGACAAACAAAGCACACAGGTGTCATAGCTGGAGCACTGGACAAGCTGGGAGGACTTCTGACAGCCGGGTAGGTCAGCATGGTTGGATCCTTTGAGTTGGTTGAGCTGTAACCCAGTTCCTTTGCTATCAAGTGAGTAAAAACGTTGGTAATTATTGGTCAAGGGTTGGTATCATCATCAAAATACAAGCTTGAATTATAATTGGGATAATCAAAATTTTTAAACGGCAAGATTTTGAATTGTCATGAAAATATTTATTAAATAGCATACATTCATTTGACACTTTCACTAAAAACATTTTTTAATGACTCTAAAATTTCGTTTTTTCAAGTATTTGAAACATTTACCGTAGGTCAAAAATGTCCAATATTTACGTTCCAGATTAAAAAAACAGTCCCAGGTTAACAATATAATATGTTTAAAGATACTAAAATAACAAGTAGGTAAGTTAAAAAAAGTACCTGGTTCCAGAATTGTGACAGCGCAAACAGCAATCACCGGGTGATGTGGCCAAAGTACAAAGATCCCGTGGAAGGAGAAAAGATTGAAGTGGTGGTCCAGGTGTTCCCAGAGCTGTCAGTCCTCCTGTAATCACTAAGACACGGTTCCATACTGCCATTGCAGCTCCTTGCACTGGGATCAGAGCTTCATGAAAGGGGCGATGGATCAATGTAAATTAGATTAATTAACATTGACTGTCTTTACCTATTTATAAAATAATAGAAGTTTGACGACAAAGGTTTTTTGTTTTATTGATTGCGGAGAAAACCATAATCTGCATAATATTAATACTTATAAAGCGCATTTCTATAACCTTTATGTACACATAATTTATAGATAATGAACACATAATTTTGCAATTTTAACTCAAATTAAGCAAAAAACTATTAGATTACCAAATCAAATACTATATTAAATAAAGCTACCTGATACGTTTGTCCGATTGGTATGCAGCTTCATCCAACTGTTGCACACTGGACTGTAAACATAGAGATGTGTATCATTGAACGCTCTGTCCCCTCCAAATACCAGCAAATTATTGTCGATAATAGTTGCTGATCCCAAGATGCGAGGTTGTGGAGCCTAAATATATAAATAGATTAAAGATATAAAGATTTATAAGATAACGAAAACTTTTAAAAACAGTTTTAATGTAATTTTTATATAAAAGTAGAACTAATAATAAAATAATATTACTTCTAAAACTATTTTTTTTAGGTACACTTATTAGAACTCTATAAATATAATAAAGATTATTAACTAAATTAAATATTAAGCAAATGAGGGAGTATCGAACATATAGGGCTTAACTACCAGAATTCGATAAAGTACAAGAAACAAAAATCCTAACAACTAAGATTATAGTTCCAAACGTTTATGGTATCGACATATTCTTTACGATATTTCTATTAAAATTCTGTACGACTCATTCACTAAAAATGTTGCTAATGTCCCCAATAAACAGGAAATTTATAATTTTAATCAACCAAATAAAAATATTCAAAAAACACTTTATATCGATTTATTTAATAATATAGAATTAATAATAATCTATAATTAACGGTTATATATAATTGTTATACTAATCAATATTAAAATTCTATATTGTATTGATTATTTCACTTTGTTATTAGTAAATTACATGCAGTCTACTGATTTAGATAAGAATATCGTAAATCAATGATTCTATGTATCGGAATTATTCTATATTTTGAAAAATTACAATAATTCAAATACAAGTAGCGAATAATCATATCGCTCATAATATATACATAGATATAGAAATATAAATCAATCGATTTTATATTTCTATGGTACAGATACATTAGACTATACAAACAATAATAAGAAACCTTCATGTTTAATAACATATTATATCATAGGAATGTTTAACAAGTTTTTTCCCATTTTCTACGAAATTTTCTAATAATACATACTATATCAAAGACATTATAGTATATCTTTACTTTAACTAGATCTGCAATCTAAAATAAATGCATTGGAAATTCTTAGCCAGCTTGTTAGGCAAAAACCTTCAATCTGATTTGTTAATTTAAAGTTATTACTTCAATTTGATTGATCAATTTGATTTTTTTGGATAACATGCCGGCTTAGCATTTAATTTTAGATTGTAGATCTAGCTATAGTTATAGTGTAATGTCTATTTACCATGTATAAACGAAAAGAAAAAGTCCCTTCTTCAGATACAACCCCATTTGTATCTGAAGAAGTGACTTTTTCTTTCCGTTTACACATTATACAACCAGATACGTGGAGCACAAAACATTCTCTATGTTATAACATATCTATTTTATTAAAGTTTAAATACAATATAAATATATAAAGAATATACAATATAGGTTTAAAAAAATATCTACGATAATATTATGTGTTGAAAAATATAGGAAATAACATATTTACAACAACAAATTAATTTTTTTTATTTAATAATTTTATAGATAAAAATAAATTGATTTTCGAAGATAATCTGCCAGAAAATCCATTTCATTTAGAATAGAACAACTGCCAACACTATCGAGATGTCAATATATAAAATAACTAGGGCTGGTGGTGAGCTGCCATTCTTAACGGAGCCTAATCTATATTTAATTAACGGTAATTGCGTTTTCCATCCACTCGATTTCTACGACAGCGCTGATGAAGAGGAACCAGAGTGTGTGGTGCATGGACCTTATCCAAAATCAGAGATCATTATTCCTCAGCAGCCGATAGTCATCAAAAATGGACAGTGTTGTTGCGATACTGTGGATGAGGACGATCCGGAGTGCTTGATTCATGGTATCCTAGCCACCAGAGCGCGAATGTCGGGACTCATGGGTAACAGAGCCCATGATGTCCCTAAACCACCGCCTATCTCCAACTCACACAACATTCAAGCCGTTGAACCGCGTAAATTAAGAACCGGAAAGAGTAAGTCGACTGGTCTTGTGTACCAGTACATTAGAGATCTGGGCTATGACAGTCACTACGATGGAATGGTACTACAGGAAATGTACGGAACACTCCCAACCTATCCGGAAATACCACCCTATAAGGAGAAACTATTAGTTCGCCGAGACCGAGAAAACATTGGATTCGTTCTTAATGTGTTTAAGAATGTAAAAGTATTTGTAGCATTTGTAGTATCGGGTAGCCTAGCCCACAGTGTTGGTATTCATTATGGGGACCAACTTCTAGAGATTGATCATCTTTTCATTGATCAACTCAGAATCCTGGACTATCTGATAACCTCGCCTAGTGGGGTACTATCCATCCTAATCAAACCGTCGCCTTTTCTGACAAGAGTTAGGCTGGTTATCCCAACCGGTGTGGGAATGAACTTTACCCTACGCAACGGCGAGATTGTTTACATTGCCGCAGAGTCAAGTGGCCAAGAGCGGGGCCTCAAAGTCGCCCATCAAGTCATTGAAATAAACGGGCACTGTGCTGTTGGACTAACTGATGCTCAATTAGAGAGAACCATTCGAAATAATGCACAGAACACGGTCGATAGGGAGGTTGAGTTGGCTATTATGCCAAGGAAGGTATACCGCTGGATCAACAAACGTTACAATGCTCGTAACGTGCGCAAGTATGCAATGCAAAATATAGCCAAACCCGATATGATTGACGGTATGTGCTACCATAGGTCAACACAAAGTTTACTTTGAGATCAGTCAAAACTGAAATAATACAATTTTAATGTCACCCACAAATTGCCAGTTTATAAAATACTTCCTAGTGTTGTTCAATTTCCAAAGCTCCATTTTACGTGGATTAAACTGAAACCATCGTTTATAATATTAATGTAAAGGAGAAAAGATTTTAGAAATTACCATGAGCTTTTCGTATCTGTACATCCTTATTTTATTGTTTATTATTTATTGAAAGTATGTAATGATATTTTGTAAAAAAAAATCATACCTTTTATAAGAATTACTTTGAATACTTCAAATTGACAAACAATAAAAAAAAACTTGTCTTTTGCAGTTTGTATGATTTTATTTGCCATGGGAATATTAGAACCCCTTAGAATGTTTAAACCACAATTCAGTGTTTAAATAAAAGTAATACAAATAATATTATGATTTAAATATTAAAAATATAACAGTAAATTTATATTTTATTATTCGTTTTTTTATTATAATAAACTTTTAAACACTTTTAAATGTTGTACATTTTACAAAATAAAGTAAAATTATTAAAATGGTCTTTAAATATACATTTTTTAATAACAAATGATGAAAATTTTACATATGGAATCTTTATATAGCATGTTTTAAAGCCATACATAATTTAAAAACGCCACTTTTAAAAGTGTATAAGGGAATGGGCCCACTAAATATGCGGTTGATGTTACATTTCGATGATAAAATGTACATATTAGAACTTATTGGAATCACCATCTCCAACTAGTCTTTTTCCGTGATTTGTTATGTTTGTCATTTTGACCACATTGGAGTTCTTACAATTCTTTGAACTTTGTCTTCGTACTTTCAAGCATAGCATGAGCAACATTAACACTGGCCATATCTTTCTTCTTCAATACAGATACCAGCATGCTTGGCATCTCACATTAAATTCCTAGATATATTAATATTTTTCTCAATCGATTGATCAACAGAAGTTAGATCCTTTCACAAATACCCTCTTCCTTTTTTTTCAAGGCCTTCTTCTTAATTGCGATTGAATATTTGCTTCTTCCTTCGTAGATGTCTGTGACCATCTTTTGAAGTGCAGATTCTTCCAAAAACTTGTGATATTTATCTGTTGTTGGATCGGTAATACACAATTTCCCTCTTCTGAATCAGTTTTGAAATTGTTTCATGAAAAAGTTACAACAAGAGTAACCAAACTGGTAACAGTGAGAGTCACCGGGTTTGAACATGGTGCTGAATAGATTCAATTGTACTGCCTTAGAATTTTCTCATTTAGCTGATGACAGTTTAAACCATTGTAAAATATCCACATCAAAGTCATTGAGATCCTAGTAAACAGCATAATCAAAGGTATTGGACACAGTGTGCAAGGTAAAATGGACTATATCGACTAGATTAGAAAAGCCTTGATCTGGACACCACTTGTCTCACATTTTAGGCAAAGTCTTGTTTACATTAGGCCATCACTTCTAGCATTAAAAATTGTGATGTTGAGAATTGATCGTGTTTAAAGATTGTGTAATAGCAAAAAGCTGGACGGCTTATACGAGGCTTAACATACAGGCCTAATAAATTCAAAAAGAAATTATAGTTTTTTAATAAAATAATTGTGATTACAATTTTCAATTTTATAAAAAGTTAATGCCACTTCGATATTAAAATCTATATTGTAATTTGCAAATGATCTACTATCTCACCAAGACCTCTCTATCTCGGCCCAATGTTGTTGGGACTACATGCCATCGCCATCGTTTCTTGTCGAGCACAAGGACCTCTCGCATCACCTCTTCACCATCTTCAAGATGTTGCTGTAGATGTCGACAATCAACCGAACGACGCCCACCCCACAGATAAACCATCTCACTGCCAGCCGCTCCCACACTCAACTGCCCGTACATCCAGAGGGGACCCGGGCCGCTGGCTTCAATCGGTACTAGCTCGAGTTTCCAAGGTAATACTGTCGGGAGGATTATTTTCCCAAGGATTGGAATTCTCTGTATAAAGGAGAAGGAAATTTTGTTTGAAATAATATTCTTAGAAACTACAGAGTAGATATTCGAATTGTGTTATACTTTTACTTGAATCCAATTGCAGAGAATTGATTATGACTTTTCTAAAGCTGATAAAATGAGGCTTTATCAATCCCACAACGTACCTCTATGGAATCTGTCCTGGACCTAAGATTGTGTCGATCAACACCCCCGATCAATACGAGGGAAAGAGGTTCTCGTATTAGAGAGAGACTATGGCCTACACGTCCGCGTAATGACTGTCTAGCGGATGTCTTGACAGTATGAAAGAACCAGCGTGAGATGGACACCTGCATCAAGAAGGCGAAAAGATTATAAATAGTATTATAGATAATATGCACGTTTTCTATGCTAGAGTATGATTAATAATTCATTTTCTTTCATCAGTTTTTTTTTCTAACAAACAAAATGAAAGCATCTATTCATAATTTAATTTCATATAATAGGTGGATAAATAATTCATCCACCTATTAAAAATATGAAATTAAATTATGAATAGATGCTTTCATTTTGTTTGTTAGAAAAAAAACCGACGAAGGAAAATTGAAGACAGTTTTCAAATGTCACTTTAAAAATCCAAAGTCCATAATTTGTAGAATTGTTTTGCTCTCCACCTAGGATGAACATCATGCCAAATTTCTCATCACAAACTGCCGCATGATAGGCCATTCCAGGTGGGCATGGCTGAAATTAATCAAAAAGGAGATTCGGTTTAAGAAAATAAAAGTTAAATTTGTTTATTTTTAATGTGTTACCTCTGAATCCTTTATTAAACAGTCAATCTTGATCCATTCAACACCTTGATCATCATTCACTAAGATCCTATAGAGGTGGTTGACCGGTGGTCCCTCGCCATTGGCTAACCCGCCGAATTGAAAGAGCCAATCGGAGCACCGCACTAGAGTATGACCAAGTGAGACCTTAGGTGGGGAATTATGGTTCCTTCCAATAGACGACGTAATGTTGTCAATGTACTGATAAGCAATGCGAACCTCACTATCAGCGGGTTTAGTTATTAGCATTGTAATTGTGTTGGAGCTGGTGGTAACTAGAACATCGTCAGTGGAATTGCTCGTTGCTGCCTCAGGAAAACTATTACAAAGTACTGCAAGAGGATTTGTTTTTAAGTTTTTCATAAATGAGCTGAATGATATAAGTCCCTCGTAAATAAAAATGCCAGATGTTGAGCACACAAGAGAGTTTACTGTTGATCTTCGGATCTGGAATGAAGTGGAATAGTGACTAAAAATATTAATAACATAGATATAAATTATATGTATTTCGTAATAAAATATATTAATGATCCACTCAAAACTTAATTTCATTTGTTTAGAATAACATGAGTTTGCTTTATTTACCTTCTGAGTATCTTACTAGCGTGCATACAATCAGTTCAAGGCATTCAGGGTATAAATGATTGCAAAATTAAATAAATTTCACTGTCGTATTGTTAATTAAGACAAGACAAGCAAATATTAAGATGATTAAAAGTTTTTAAAATACTCTAAATCACAAAATTATAAATATTTTCCACCAAATGCAAACTTTACACAATGACTACTAACCTTAATAATATAATGTCCAAAGGTAACCTCATACCGCGACTGCAAACGGACTATATCTTCCGAATGAACAGTAAGCACCGTGTTAAATTGCAGCGTTGTGTTACTCCTTGGATAACCCAAGAATCCAACACCCTTTACATTGGACAATAAGAGCTTCTCTTCGCACAATTGATAACAGCTCTCGTTTTGGGCTGGTCTTCCCCAGTATCCTTCCCGGCATCGTTCACAGTTGTCCCCGATGGTATCATTGGCACAGAAACATCGACCCCCACTCAGGTCGCATAATCTTCCTTGGCTATTCAGTAGACCATGGCCATTACATCGACAGGGATGACAGCCCTCCTTGCTCAGTGAGTCACCAAAATGACTGGACAGACAGTGCTCACACCTAGGCCCGGTGGTTCCATTGTGACAGAGGTCACAAAGTCCATTGACGCCTGTAGTACAAGTACTGTGTTGGAAGCAGCCGCAATCCTGGTTACATTGGGGTCCGGTCCAACCCAAATGACAGCGGCATACTTTCGAAGTGGAGTTGTCGAACGATACACAGATTCCGTGAACGCAAGGGGGATAGCAACTGATAGGATATAGGTATAGAGAATGAACACGCTACAGGTTAGAAGCAAAAAAATATTAATAATACATTATTAACCAGTATTAATAACAGCTAATAATTTAAGTTATATTAAATACACTTTATAGTGGATGCTCGTAGTATAATCTTTGTAATCAGTACAGACATATTTTTAAATTATGTACTAATCTAAAGTTTGATAATTGTAGTTTAAATTGGATAAGAAGAAGGACAAAACGTTACGTTCGTATGCAATGAGGCAAAGATGAGGTGTCATTGGCAACATATCCATTTTTGCAACGACACGTGTAACCAGTCAATGTGTCAATACACTCGGAGTTGGCTAGACAGCTGCTTGCATACCCCAGGGCGCATTCGTTGACTTCCGGGCATTGAGAGTAGACGTACTGAGTCGGAGTGGATCTTGAAAGGCTTCTAACAGAAACTGCACTTGTTCTTGTATTATTCTATATTGGAAATTTTCGAATATAATGCAGTACACTACTTTTTGACATAAAAGTAGAATAACATTTTGAAAATAATTTACTGATGAACAAACATAATTAATAAATAAACAAACAGATTTAATAGATCTGATTTTTAGTCATACTGAAAACGAAATTAGAACTTTTTAAAATAAAAAAGGTCCTAAAATTTGAAATTACTGTTTTTGCAGTTTAGAAAAAAATAATTAAATTATACTATGTTTTAACTTTAATATTTTAGAACACTATCTTAATAGAGAAATGTTTCATGTGTTCAATTATCGTTTATGACATATGGCAGGAATATATTTTAAATACCTAGTTAAGAAGATTATGAAAGTGCATTTACGTATTAGTAAGTATAAGTAAGTATATTAATTTATTATTAAATTTAAAGATAATAATTTAACCATAACCACAAATATATGCATCATAGCTTACATATACTGAAAATAAAACCTGTTGACAATCACTGATGCGGGGACCGGTCAAATCTCCTTGCACACAGTGGCCAACATAAGAAGACTCCGTCAATTGATAACACCAGCCACATTGTCTCTGTTGTGTTCCTCCAGCCAGACACTGGGAGCAAGACTTGTGCGCGGAGCAGGGAGCACATAAGAGGGCAGCCTCGTTAGCTGGTGAAGGAGGCAGCCAACGAGTGCACTGTTTCAGAACTTGAGCAGTGACACGAGATAGGGGGATACACGTTTCGGTGGTGAGACACCATGAGCAGCCGAAAGAAGCGAGACAAGAGTTGCAGGAAGTTACTCTGGTAATGGGAAAGAAGATAGAAGAGAGATTGATCAGATTTATGACAATGACTGTGAATTTTGGCTGTTCAAAAATGAATCTTTGTAGATTTGAATGTTTCACAAATATTTAAAAGATATATTTTGGTGAGAAGTATACCTAGGAATAGCGCTATTCTAGGTTTAATTTATTCCATGTTGGTGTATACCGCTGTTATAGTCTGAGTCAAATAAATATTTAGAACACGATAAAATGTACAATTATTCACTTTTCATTAATTCTAGAAAACCAAGATATAGAATTCTAAACAAATTAACTATATATATATTTCATTGAAACAATTAAATAATACTTATATTTTAGGGACTTCCCACTTACAATTGACAATGTATGGGACACTTGAAAGACTCCACCACTACCTTTCCAGTCCCATTAATAATGGTATCAGTTGAAGAGAATCGACCTCTACGAAGACACACCGACCCTGAAACCAACCATTCACATTGCGAGTCCCCGGCGCAGGGTGCACAGGACAAATGCCGTCGACAGGTGCTACACTGGCCAGGCTCCAGTACCGGAACTTTTTTACCGGCTTTTGACGGACATCGACCATTGTGCAGTTTGTCTATTGTCATACACTGTTTGTTGGTTGAATGACTCGAACACCATACACACCGAACAATGGCTAGACAAGCGATGCAGCTGGGTGCTGAACTACAGGCGTAGTTAATACGAGACCGAAACTTACTGTTAAGAGGCCTGTGAGAGGAGGTGTAGTTGTTGGATTTATCAAAGATGGTGGAATTGAAGGATTTCAAAGAGTGGACGTCGAAGTAGAGAGTGGTTGGGTGTTGGGTGTAGAAACTCCAGATAGAAAAGGTGAAGTGAGAATTAAATGAGAGGTTATAGGCCAATTTTGATCGATTGAAGCGGGTCGAGTGAGCAGTTGGAAAAAGAGGTGTCTAAAGAGAAGGACATTGTTATATTAGATTATATTGTTTTAATACTTAATAATTAAAACACATCTATTTATTTTAAAAATAGTGTTAAATAAAAAAACAAGACAAATCAAAGGTGTTTTATTCCGTACCACAGTTTCGCCTCGTATAGTAACAACGGTAAAATTAATGTTTTTCGACAGTGTGATGACCAGATTACAAGAATGATTTTGGTCACTGGATATGAACCCATGGATGACAACAAGACCACGTGAGGTTGGCTTCAACCGCCAAGAATCCGACACCCCTTGACCGTTCTCCCAATCCTCCAGTGGCCAGAGTTGAAGACGTTTGGGAAAGCTCTTCATGTGAACAATCTAAACAGAGACACACGCACACAGACTATGATTAGATAACTGTAAGAGAACCCACCTATTAGGAGAAAAGAACTCCACCCGTTAATAAAGAACTTACAACATCGGGGAAGGACATGTTCACAGCCGGTTTGTAGCGGATAATGAACAAGCCTGACCGACTTTCATTGGAGAGACATCCAGAGATATTGCCGATCATGTTGAAGGCGGATAAGGAATTTGATGACGACAAACAGGGTTCTGTAATTGATTAGTAGAGACATGAAAATGATATTATTCCACCTTATAGTAAAATACTGTTTCTAAAATAAGAATAAGTTATTAAATAATTGTTCTATTAAAAGTTATTATTTTAATCGCAGTGTTTCAGTATAATAAAGATAAATAAATCTCACTGACCAGATACGCTAATACAGGCGGCCATAGGGGCACACCAACGACAGTTACGCCACCAATTTTTCTCTGAGTTAAGAACACACGAGGTGCATGTATTGAGTCGACCACACAAGCCTGGACATTTGGCCTGTGGCATGGAGACAGATGGTGACGAGGATGAAATACCACAGTTCTAAAAAATAATTATTGTGAAATCAATCATACTATTAATATGTATTAAAAATAAATTTATATTTAGGTTAAACGCCTCCAACCTCAGAATTAATTAGATTCCAGTAAAAGCATCGTTGGACAGCGCCACACCAAACACAGACTGGGTCAGCAGAACATTGTGATTGGCGGCCGTAAATAGTACATTGATGTTTCGTATCAGTTGATGATTCCTGTACAAGATATATATTATAAAATATTTTGCAATACCTATATTATGAAAATACAGAATAAAGAATAAAGAATAGGGTGAAAATCATTATTAATTAATTTTAAAGAAAAATATGATTTTAGCAAACCAATCGAATTTTTTTTATTGAGAGTGTGGCATTATTTAAAAATTAAACTAGAAATTATTCATAACCTCTTTATATATATACATTATTTGTATACAGGATGTATCAAAATATACACATAATACGTATTAAAACTTATTATATTACAAAAGTATCATGTTAAAAAAACGATTAATGTACTTGATATTATAAGAAGTGTAACATAAATAATTTGGAATAACTATACACTGTTTGAACATTAAACTGACGTCTCCTGTTACGTTGTGCATATATTTGATACGGTTTTATATTTAATTAATACTGTTTACAAGGATAACCATATTGGTTATCGATACTTAAATCACATTATAATAATCTAGGTACTTAATGAACTCATTTATGTGTGATAAAGCTTTCTAACCGCCGTAACATAACATAATAAAAATAAAATTGTGTAAATCATAAACAATAATTAATGATATGCTGGGATAATAGACTGTTTAAATGATATTATTATTGTTTATCAAGGCGAGAATAATATTAAACGACTTTATAACATAGCAGTGATACAAAAAAGAGAAAAACTTGATAATATATAGTTACAATCATCTAAATAATATATTTATATGCTAAATAACTTGTACTTTATATTTAGGATAAAGACTGGAAAAGTTGAATATAAAACTGCTGCTAAAAATTGTTACTTTAAATACGGAATGCGGAAATTTAGGACGCAAAACAAAAAATCCTACCAAATAAACGCTATAAATATAAAATAAAGCGATGACAAAAAGATCAAACAAAAAAGATAGAATTACATAATGTATTTCTGATAATCAGTAACAATATTTACCTCTGTAATGAGAAAAATAATAATTATTGGGTGTCGTGCATCAAACCGCGGTAAAACAACATTATTATTAATTATAGTATTCCTTAAAATATAATTTGTTTAGTATGTCATATAGTAGGGTTAAAAAATAGAATCTTACCATATTTGTGCTGACAACGGGGGGTACAACGTAAGCATTTACATCACTGTGAATGATTCCCGAGAAACCACCAAATATTATCAATATATTCCCCCTGATAACTTCAGCTGTATGTCCTAAATTGCCGGAAAATTTCAGTCGTTCGCCTGAATTTCTCAATGTTCGCTAAAACCGAATAAAACAATTTCTATATATATATACCAATAACTTAACACAAAAAGCGTATGATATTATACTGTTACTAAAACATCGTTTATAACAAATGGGAAAATATCATAAAAATTCGTAAAAGTAAATTAGGCAGATTTTAAAATTTAGTCAATGAAAAAATATAATTTAGGACTAGGTTAGAGGTAAACTTAATATTTATCGTACGACTATACAAATTTAGACTTTAGAGCAGCTATCAATGTCAAGTAATCTTGTAAAATAATGATACGATAATATTAATAGATTACGTACTTGTTACTAGAAGTAGTTAAAATTATCGAATGAACTAATATCTACATTTTTATATCCGTAAGTGAAATTTTTTTTCATAAAAAAAAACATTTGTATTCACTATCAGCAGTTGATATATTAATAAGTACTATAAATAAAAAAAACATAAACTATTTCGGATAAAATCAATTCTGTACTAACTATACTACCTGAATATCATTGATAGAAAACCACTTGTAGCACTTCAAATGAAAGAATCGAATTCCTGGGTGGAGACAGCGATTAGCATAACCGGGCAATCCCGCCTGCCATGTTAGACAGCCGCCATAGACAACCATAAAGTCACCCATTTTCACAGACGAGTGGAAAACCTGCCCTGACAAATAAGCAGGACGAATCAAATTTCCAGTAAGTGCAGTCAACACTTTCTTTTTAATGGAGTACGTGAACATTGCGGCCGATGGAGTGACTGAGTAACGGGACTGAAGACCACCGTAGATGACAAACTGCTTCGACTCCTCATCCCAGATTGTCGTGTGACCAAAGAGCAGCATTTTCGGTGTCCAACCAATTGTTGGTTGTATACGCTGGGCCGTAAAAAACGTCCCGAGGATGGAGATATGATACATCTCAGACGAGGGCTCTCCCCATTCTGTCAAACCACCAATAATGAAGATAGAGCCGCCAGCCACAGTCATTGTGTGATGTGCGAGGGGAGGGGGACAAAGCAAACCCGATAGACAGGTAAAGCGAGACCACTGTGACCTCTGTAGAGAAAACTGCCACAGCTCCTTGGACAACTGGGTCTCATCATTCGAAGTATACCCGCCGTAGAGCAGCAAATTAGAATTAAATACGAGCATTTTGTGTCCAAAACGGGGTGAAGGCTTTCTCTGTCGATTAGTCACATGATAGTCGAGGACAACCCACTGGTTTCGAGTAAGTGATAACTTGATAAGGTCGCCATGGAGATGCATGTTAATGTCAAGGCCACCGTGTAAGTAGACATTAACATCACTAGATGAGGAAGCATGGAAGAGACGTCCGGAGTAGTTGGAAGGGAGACCCGGATGGTTGGTAGGCCAAAGTTTGTGCCATGTGTTTGGCCGCGGTGACCGAATTGATAGTGAGCAGGTATAACCGGTGTAATATCGAGGACAGCGGATACAGCGTAGTTTATTTTCAGACCAGTGATCATGACACTTGTCGATATTTGGTACTTGTAGTTGACATTGGAGACCGGTGAAACCTGCAGAAATTAAATGTAGCTTCGTTATGACATTTAGTAGCGGTCAAAACAATTTTGGCTTATTGAAGCCACTTCAATTATTATATCACATTATAGATAGCGAATTATGAGCTATTCATCAACAACATTTCAATGGTTATTATACTAAAAAAGTAAAAAATCAAATAATTTAAAAGTTTTATTTGAGTCTCTATGCCATTTTGTAGAATAATTAAATAATGAATCAATCAAATTAATGTAGCACAAAACCAAATCAAACTTTGTGACGTTTCTTTATTTATTAGTTACACAATTTCTTGTTCTATGTACAATGTAGGATCTAATACTTGATAATAGTCATCGTTTTTAAGTTTCTAAAGTAATAAGAAAATAAGAAAAATAAATAAGACCTATTCAGCAAAATAATGTGCTTACCAGTGATGCAAGTCTTGCAAACATTTTTGACACATTCATGTGCACAGTTATGGAAAGGACAACTTGACGTTGAAATTTTAAGTTTAAATTTTGGTTTCAAGATAGGAAAATTGTGAGAATAATGAATATAGAGCTGAAAAACACGAAAAAGAGAGGGATTTCGAGTTATAAATAGTCAATACAAATATAAAATAGAAGTTTATCTGTACATTTAATATATTATACAAATGAATTATTTACAAAATCCAAAAAAGTAACATATCAAAAATATTGCTTACACATCCTGAACGAGCAATAAAACTATGTTTTTTAGGAAGAGTGATATTTTCTCCACTGAGAGCAGCAATGTGTTTTCGTTTTAACATACAGCCATCATATATGTGTACAAAATTGTACATGCATTCAGTGGAAAGATAAATAACCTCAAGTATTATAGATTTTCCAGGCACACCTAAAATTAAAAACATTAAACAAAAAATCTTTAGTAGAAAGAAATTATTTCTATCAACCATATGATTAAATAAATATTATATAGAGTGTCAAAATAGTATAAAGTAAAAAAATAGAAAACCGTAGTCTTACTTTGTACTTGCCATTCACAATGATAACTCGTGTTTGTTGTAAGAAAATTTGGTGTTTCAATGAATCCAAAAGATGTCAAGTTTGTGATAAGTGTTCTTCCAGGGCAATGGTTGAAAACATTTTCACTGTATCCAAACCAACACAGGTGTATTATTAGAAAATATCCATAAAAAACGTTCAGTTGCAGTAGTTGCTGAGACATAACCATTCATTTAACACTCTTTAAATAATTCTTCAGTTTCTGAAAGCAATTAAAATAAAAATTTAAAAAACGAGGAAAAACCAAATTGTTGCTGCAAATTTAATGTGTTCAAATTTTGTTTAAAAGGGATTTATTCTGAAACATTGAGTTATTATCGGTTGATTATCAAACAATAAGTAAAGCATTAAAATCTCAAAATTTAAAAGGAATCAAATTTTTTTTATTTATTTTATATTTAGTGGTAAACTTTATAGTTTTTTTTATTTCCCTTTTAATGTACAGGGTTGATCATAAAAGTATGCAACTCAAAGACAAAATTTGTTCTTTTATTTTTGAAATAATACTACATTGTTGGAAATTCCGCGTTTTAAAATTTATTATTAGATTCTTGGAAATTAACAGCATGCATTAATTCACCAATCATGGTTTTGTCATTTGAGGAGCGTGTGTGTGTGTTGTTGAACATTACTTCAGAACTGGAAGCTATGCCACTGCTAAAAATATGTTACATGAGTACCCTTTAGCACCAATACTAAATAATTTGACAATAAAACATTTAATTGACAAATTCAGAACTATTTATTGCACTTCAATAAGACACATTCAGGCAGACCTTCTCTAGGCAATGAACAAGCTGTCGCAGATCAAGGTGCTTTAAACAATAGCCCCACAAAATCTCGGAGAAAAGTTTTGAAACAAATAGATATTCCATACACAACTGTACATAAAATTATTTGACATGTTTTACATTTATTTTCATACAAAACCAGGGCTTCACAGGAATTGAAAGAGTAAGATTATGATTCCACATTGTATTCTGTGAATTGTTAATTTTTATGACAGAAGATGATCTTGCCTTTCTTGACACTTGTTTCTGGACAGATGAGGCATGGATTCACCTATCAGGGTATGTGAATACCCAAAATAACAGATACTGGTCCACAGAAAATCCTAATGAATATGGAGACACATTTACACCCCAAAAAGTTTGTGCCTGGGCAGCTATGTCTGCACAAAGACTGTTCTTTTGCTTTTTTAACAACACAGTGAATAGTGAGGTGTATTGTGATTTTGTTGACCAGTTTTGTGCCATGCTTACAGAGGAAGAAATCAATTCAGTCTGGTTTCAGCAAGATAGTGCATTCCTTCTGCATTCCCAAGATTTAACACCATGACTTTTTCCCAATGCGGTTACTTGAAAGATGCAGTGTTTGTGTTTATATATAACCAACCTTTGAACTCTAGATGGTTTGAGGCAGAACATCACAAACAGCATCAATGGAATTACACAAAACACCCTCCAAAAAGTGTTCTAAAATATTCTAAAATGGGCAAACCTTTGTGTAAATGAGACAGATAGACATACCGAACACCTGCTTTAAGTAACATTTTTCTATATTGGCTATAAAGATATCTCTTTTGTACTAATTATAATCCAATTACTTTTTTTGCTCAAATTGGAATATTTTTTTCTTGAGTTGAGTAGTTTTATGATCACACTATATTTAACCTTTATTTTGTATTATGTGTCTTTCTGACACTCTTAGCCATCTTTGATAAGTATTATAGTATAGGCATTTTTAATATGAATAACAATAATATCTTAAATAGAACCACTGCAAAAACATAAAATACAATTTGTTCCTTAAACTTCATGTATAAGGAAGCTACTTTTTTATTTATTATTTACATATTAGAAGTAAATTCAAAAAATGTAACTTTTCTATTAACACTGTGTCTGAATATGTAAAATATTAAAAATAGCCTTGTCTAAATGTCACAATTAAAATACTGCACACCTGGTAAAATATCTTACTCATTTTTTAAAAAATGAATATAATTATGAAAATAAAAGTAAAATAAAACTCCACCAAATAAGATAAAATTTCAAATGATTTTTTCAGGTTGGCAATATGATTATAGAGCTAGAGGGTGCTGTTATACTGATTTAGAGCTTATTTCTTGAGGTAGAGGGCACTGCTATATTAATTCAGAGTTTATCAATAGAGCTAGTGATATACTTAGAAAAGACAAGTAAAACATTATCCACCACTTAATCCATCACTTATATCTCAGGATCTTGACTACCTACAGACTAATGACATATAACATTAGAAAGATTGTTAAAAAATAAGAATTCTTTAAAGAAAATTGAAATCTTTAAAAAAAAAATGTCTTTAATCCAAAAATAGGAAAAATGAGATAATTGTCTGAAAATCAATCTGTCACTTAAATATATATTACTTTTTCAAAGTGGACATTCAAAGATAACATTATGTACTTAGGGGTAGGTGGATATTTTGTACTAATCATCTAATTGTGAAAAATAAGTTTAATTCATTTTTGGGAGAAACTTTACAAACTATATAGACGTCAACTTTATGTTACTGAATCTATCCTATACAAGGCAAAAGAGGACTCACAAGAGATTGGAAATTGGTGTTGAGACTGCTGTGTTTCAAAAAAAGGATGATAAAAATTATCAACACATTTACTTCAAAAGCCTGGACAATTATTGTCACAATAAGAACTCATTTTGATCAACCAGGGAACAATATGTATACATTGTACAACAACCTGCCCAAACTAATTTAAAAGGCTAGCCATTATATAAGGAGAGGATGGTTCCAAGTATCTCTTTTTAAATTGCTTTAATTGCAATATACATTCAGTTTAGTGCCTATTCACTTGATGAAATCGTCTCATGTCTGCATCATTTATGATACTTTAAATTTGTTGGTGTTGGTGAGGGCCAGTGTATTTGATCAAATAATATTATAGTTCCTGCATTTTTTTGCCTAGTCTGGTTTTTTCTGCATTTTATTAGCTGTGTCTTCATTGATGGAACTGATAGTTTGTTTAGTGATGTGCAAGTGTTGAAATTTAATAGTGAGCTGTTAAATTATTAAATTATTTAGCTGGGCTGTTAAATTAATAAATTATATAGCTGAGTTGTTAAATTATTCAGCTGAGCTGTTGCTAATTCATCTGTTTTGCATCAAAGCTGATGTTTGCTTCTGCATTATGCTGCATAACAGGATCTGGGTGTCATTATGCTGTTGCATTTCATTACACAATTTTTATTTATTTTTAAAACTAGAGATTTCATTGATTTGGTTTGAAAAATCATAATACTTACATTTTTATTAGTTGTGATAGCTTTATATGTGCTTAAAACATGAATAAGATGGTTTTAATGTTATATTAAAAATTAATATTTAAAAAATTTGGTTGTTTAAGGTAAAAATTATATAAAATTTTCTTTAAAAAGAGGGCAGTGGGAGAAGGGTGTCTGGTTTCAAGTAAAGTTATTAACAGAGTGAGTTTGCAGTAAAGAGGAGTTTGAGAATCTTTAAAAACACATTATTTTGCATAATGTTTTTTATGAAAGACTACACAAAAAAGTTTTGTTTGATCCAATTTTTGATAAGAAACAAGTTTATTATGATAGGAAAATGACAAACTATTTGGCTCTTTTGAAATCTTTCTTGAAATTTTTTGACAAATTGGTAAAGATACATGGTAGATATAGTGAATTATCAAATATAACATATATTATCTATAATCAAAAATAATTTTTAAAAATATGAGATATATGTGATGGCTATTCTTAGATCAAAGACATAATCTTTTTAATATTTATTAAAAAACAAATTTTTATTTTTTGATAAGCTTTCTAATGGTATAAGTCCTTAGTCTGTAGGTAGTCTATATCCTGAGATATAAGGGACAGATAAATTTTTCAGACAAATATCTTTTTAATGTTTTTTTTTGCTATTTTTGGAACAAAGAACCAATCTTTTTAATTTTTTTAGAAATGTATTCTTATTTTTGATGAGGTTTCTAATTGTATAACTCATTAGTCTGCAGGTAGTCTAGATCAAGAGATAAGTGATGGATGATCTCATTTATTTTTATTTTTTTTAAATTTTCAGATCATTATGACATAATCTTTTTAAAAAAATTTAAAACTATGCATTCTTATTTTTTGATGAGTTTGTCTAATGGCATAAGTCCTTAGTCTGTAGGTAGTCTAGATCCTGAAATATAAGTGATGGATTAAGTGGCAGATAATGTTTTACTCATTACAAAAGTTATAATGTTTTCAAAATTTATGATAGTATGATTATATGAACAAAGATTGATTACTGCATATAATTTTTAGCATATTTCAAATTAGGAGACAGTTTCATAAAAGGGGGTCAGTATCCAAAAAGTTAAGGGGAACAAGGGGTCATGGCCTCTTCTTTGCCTCAGAGAAAACCAAGTTGACTAATTTTCTCATATTCTCATTTAAATTTTTGCTTTCTAATCATTATAAAATAATGTATTAATATAACATTATTATGTTATATCCAAATAATTATTTTACTAAATCATGCCCATGTAAGATCTGTGCATGATTTTCACTGATTTAACAATTATATTTGCCAAGTTTGGAATTGGCCTTTGCTGCCCAGGTGCAAAGTTATGTCTTTTTCTATGATAATTGTATCTGTTGGCGATCATTTGTGGACATTTTAATTTATACAATCTATGTCTTATACATTTACGTCATATATGATCTACAATGAATGTCCATGATCAGTTGAAAAGTTTTTATCTGTTGACAATGATTTGTTGATGCTAAAAGATTGCAATTTATTAGAAATGATACCTTTGTTTAATGTATAATAAAAAATAGTGTAATCTGTTATTTTAGTTTATAAAAAATGTAAAATTTGTGCAAAGAAAACTGATTAATCTGTTTTAAACAAAAACAGGAATGTTGAATGATTTGTAGTTTATAAAATAATAGTCAGACCATTTGTGGGGGACATGTGTTTAAAAGACAAGATCTTGTTTATAACCATATAGAAAAAAATAATGTAACAACTTGGCAATAATTACCATAAAAAGTTATTTTCCAAGCAACCATGACCAATTTAATTTGTGGCTCTTGTCTGACTTGTATTGAAATTGTTAATTTTCTTTTTTGTAACTTTAATTAAAATTTTAGCTGATAGTTATAACAATTTTTAATTTACAGGATGGAAAACTTAAGCTTAAATGAAAAGTTATTTTTTTAAATTTTTTTTTCTTTAAATTATAAATAATTAATAGATTGTTGTAATTTAAGACAAAACTGAAAACCAAAAAGAAAATTTTGAAAAAATGGTTAAAAGATATTATTGCTTACCAAATATTATTATATTTTCAAGACTATTTGTCAAAACAAAATAATCTAAAGTTAATAAATATCATCACTTTTTAATATATATAAAAATATATTGTAAAATAATAAATATTAAATAATTTAGATTATAATTATTAATAAATTACTTATATTTCTTTACAAAAAAATAGAAAAAAATGTTAATAAATTCAATTAAATATGAACAAATATCTACGAATGTCTGCATGTTTTGTCTAAAATTAAATCATCATAAATCTATAAACATCATCCCTTAATTCATTTTCTCGAAGAATATAAATAACCTGCTATCAACCAAATTTAAAACACCTATATCAAATAAATTTTATAAATATCAAATAATTCTGTAATATTGTCGTGTACGAATCAATCATAAGCCATTTAAAGACTTTAAAAAATGACGTCACGCAAATTTAGGCCCACTTTTACCCCCTGATCACTGTATCACACACACAGTCACAAATTTCTATACGCCTTCACAAATGACGTCACGATAAATTCTAAAACCCTCCGCACCCCCCCCCGTCATATACATACAGCGATAATTTACAACGAATCAATGTGCTTTGAACAAGAATATTTTGATAGGTCACAATTTTGGAACCCCCCTTCTCACCCTCCATCACGTTTTGTCACGGATTTATCAATTCACCCCTCCCCCTCATATATTCATATCCAGCGTGACATCATTTTTCGACAGCCATATATTGGTTACTATATTAATATATTTGATATGTAGATATTTTGTATATATAATTAATTTAAATAATTTTTTTTTTGGATTTCTGTTCGAAATATGGAGAAAATCATATATAGAGTCTTGGAATTTTTTTACGCTATAAATATATATATACGCTATTTTTTTCAAGCTCAGTATAGTATATTAAATTACTTTTATTATTGCTTCGAATTTATTAGGAATTAATTCTAAAGGTTTTATAATTATTCAAAGCTTATATCTATCACAAAAAAATATTTTTTGTAAATATATTATTTAAGATTTTGAGAGTTCATACATTATGTATGATCCTTACTTTATGGTTAAAAGTGTACAAAAATAAAATTGTCACAATATTTAATCATGAACGGAATTCATCGGACGAATTGGGTAATTTAATCATAAACGCAATCCGTCTTTAATCATAAACGCAATCCGTCGGATGAATTGAGTTCTTTTATCAAGTACGCAATCCGTCAGATGATTTTGGTTATTTTATATAAATGAACGCAATCCTTTTGACGAGGACGGTATTTGTCAGGAGTCGCAATTCGTCGGCAACACAAGTTTAGAGTATAGTTAAAGTAGAGATATATATAATCTCTATGATAATAAATAACAATATGTTGTGTTCATGACCTAAAGAATATTTTTAAACCTATATAAGACTACTCGGGTCAATATGGTGTATGTGTATAGCGGTCAAAAAATATATTTATTATTTCTATACAAATTAAAAAAATTGCTCTCAGAACAAATTATTTTTTCTCAGTTTATCTTGATCTATAAATAATTACAAATTGTTATCAAAAATTTTATAAATATTGTTATAAATTTATTTACATTTACATATTGTTATTATTTTTATTCCCATAATAATAATTAATACTCATATTAATTTTAACATCCCAAAGACAATCCGTTACCTCCGATTTTGGGTTTAAAATTTTTAAAACTCATATAAATTAGAAAACTAGCACAAAATATATGATTTTTCGACGACTTTGATTCATTACTGACATACGTTATTGATCATGGTGTTTAAAAATATTAATTTTGTAAAATTTCTTTATCTGAAATCCTTTATTTTCTACAATTATTATTATTTATTTTTTAATGCTTCCGGAATAATTATTGGCTACCAAAATGACAGCAAACGTTTTAAACGAGACATGGAGTACTTAATGGAACAAATGAGAGGTAACTTACTAAATTTTTATATTATTTATATGATATTATTTAATTTGATATTACTTTAATATACAATAGTTTAAAATCAGGAAACAAGGCGCTTTTACTTTCTAATACTTTATTGCATTTAAACACAGCACAAAGTTTAACCAATTTGCATTGAATCTATCCTTTAATAATAGCGGTTGTTTACTTGAAATATTAAAATATCCATGAAATATTTTATTGCTTAAATTATTCTTTTTGATCTCATTTATACTAACGATATATAAATAAAAGATATTATTTTTTAGTTTTAAAATAAACTAAAAATAACCTATTTACTAATGAATTTTTGTTGAAAATAAAAATATTGTCAATAAACTCACATATGGGTGCATCTACATTTTTTAAAATATGCTTATTAGTTAGTAATGTTTGCGACTAATTGTGTCACCCGATGAATACTGACCTCGTCGTACGAATTACGTTCGTGCTAAAAAGAACGCAATTTGTCGGGTGACGCAATTCGTCTGCGCAGACCGACGGATTGCGTTCTTCAAACATTTACCCAAACATCTACAGATTGTTATCAAATGTTTCTTCTTTTTATGTGTAAGCGTATATATATATATGTAAGCAATGTATAACTTTACAGATATCTTAATTGATAACATTTTTTCAAATATATTTAAAAAAATAATAATGATCAGTATTTCGGAATATTTGTTGAATTTTGGAAAATATTACTTAAAAGTGTATTCAAAACTTAAAATGATGATTATTAGGTTTCTTTGTCAATAGGTATTTCTATATAATATAGATAATCATTATTACAATTTATATTTTTATAAGTAATTAAATAAATTATCTCTTCAATAATCTTTTGCCTTAAACAGTCTTCCCTGCAGATCTGTTTAAGTTTTCATTGTGAGATAAACTGCAGAACAATATACTGTTCTGATAAAAGATTATCTTTTCTAAATACACAGCGATTCTTATACGTGTTATCAAGTTGTCCTTGTGTATACAAATTTAGTTTCGGTGAAAAATATTTTGTAAAATTGATGAAATAATTGTTAAACTAATTAAAGAATATATTGAAAATAAAACTTTATCAATATAGTAGTAGGAAAGGAGTATATTCCAACCAATTCGTCTTCTGATTGGTCGAGAGATTCACGTGACCTATCTGGCTTCTGATTGGTCGAGAGGGTCAC
>JAUZNC010024098.1:0-15382 GCA_034780395.1 Vannuccia rotundouncinata | reverse complement strand
ATACACTGCTTTGTAAAGTGTGTCAGAAAGCTACTTTGCTTATTCTGTTTATACACTGCTTTGTAAAGTGTGTCAGAGAGCTACTTTGCTTATTCTGTTTATACACTACTTTGTAAAGTGTGTCAGAGAGCTACTTTGCTTATTCTGTTTATACACTGCTTTGTAAAGTGTGTCAGAAAGCTACTTTGCTTATTCTGTTTATACACTGCTTTGTAAAGTGTGTCAGAAAGCTACTTTGCTTATTCTGTTTATACACTGCTTTGTAAAGTGTGTCAGAAAGCTACTTTGCTTATTCTGTTTATACACTGCTTTGTAAAGGCGGCATAATTTTAAAATTTGGAGTTTTACAATAACTTTTACAATGCCTGAATAAATCTCTCCACACACACTACTTTCTTATTGTACACGCAACACAACATGTATCTAATGTCTGTTTAATAATCTGAAATTCAACTGCATATGCGTATTTTTCAAGAGGTATAGGGGTAGGAGAAAAGCGTACATAGGGGAGTGGGTCAAAATTTGTATAATGCTGACTACATACGTACTTCATAGATGTCTCTTATGTTACTGATGTACATATTGTCCAAAAGAATATTCGTAATAGCCATATAAATATGGGTTAATGGTAAATATAAAACACGCTAATTACCTTATCTAAATCAGCATAATTAAATAAGTGTTCCGCTTCAGATTCAAAAGCATCATAATCTTTCGGCATGTGCATCTCCCGAACTTCTTCTCTGTCGAGTTTACCATCCTTGTTATGATCAGATTCTTCTACAAAACGCTGCTTTTCGTCATCATACACTTCGGGCTTCGGTCTACCTGAAGCTGGATCCCACAATTCAACTGAAATTTAAAAGTTATAGAAAGTTAAGTGTTTGTCTTTTTGTACCATTTCTGGGATTGAATTTTATCTATTGTAAAATCTATAATATTAAAGTTCATTTAATCAGTATTCATCTTTAATGTTTAATTGACTAAAGTCCTATATCGATAATTTATAACAATTAAATTATACCTCAAAAGTGCACTAAAATAAACTAAAAATTACTTAAATGTAAGGTAGAGAATGCAAATTATTCCCAATATTTCGCCATAAAATAAACTATTTTTTTAATCTGGAACCATTGCAGTTGACTTAACTTGTTATGATTAATTGAAATGTATAAAAATTTTAAATACACGGCTTTAGATCTCTAATAAAGGTTGGTTGGTATTATACAAAAAAAAATTAATAAATATTATATACCTATATATGTTTCATAATTTAAAAGTGTTTTTTAGTCTTTATGTCATCAAATAGCAGGTTTAATTAAAGTTACAGGAAGAGTCCAGTTTCCCGGCTGCTTAACCACCAAAACCTATTTTACGTAAAAAATCAAAATCAAAAAATCAAAACATGCTTGCAATCTTATCAAAAGCAATTATTCTACACTGAACAAATAAGGTTGAAAATCTAAATTAAAATGAAAGATAGAATTTGAAGCAATTATATTTAAAATATGAATTGATACATCATATTATAGTGTCCAAAGGAATTTAGACATCCAATTTAGTATATTTATTTAGAGAATAGTCAAAGTCTGTAATTACTCCTATTAATAAATCAATCTTGTTAATTCGCACACAAAGACACGTACATATAAGTAGCGAATTAACCGAAGCATGTTCAAGATGGCAAAATACACTCCATGCATGCACTCAGTCTAATATAAGCCATGCTAAGAGCAAATTATTTACAGCAAGTTACTTCATTACTATAATAACATGTGATTAGGACCGTCACATATATAATATTTTTTAAAACTAAAATTGAGTATAATAGATTCACACTTCAAGTGTATAAAAGTGTAATTACTAATTAGTAATTATTGATGGATGACTTCAATATTGAAATTAGATACATATTTTCACTATGTAATAATTTACAAAAAGAATTATTTGAATTTCTCAAGAGTACATGAGAAGCATAATGAAACTCCGCTGACATGCTTTTTCAAATCCAAACAATAACTTGTGAAACTTACGCAAAAATTCATCAAGTGAAACATAACCATCATTATCTTTGTCCAAGTCCTCAATTTTTTCCTAATTTATTTTTTAAATACACAAATAGTATAACTATCTAACTTTGTATATTATAATAGATTTCTAAAGCAGTACTAACTCAAATACATAGTTGAGCGATTTCAACGAGAAAATGAAAGATGAGAAGATAGTGGCATAAATGACAGATTCAAATACGCACAACTTTTAGACAAATAAATTAATTAATGTCCACGGGATAATATATCAATTACGAAAATATTTTAATTACACACAAGTATATTGAGATTATCGAAGTAACGTACTTTAATTTTTTTGATGTGTTAACTTATAGGTAGGAATGTTACTGCTATATTTAAGATTTTAAAACTTCGTGTTTAAACTTAAGACAATAGAGAAATCGTATCAGCGAGAAAATTACAATCTATAACATCCATTTTTATAACACCATGAGATCAAAAAATATCCACTTTGAGATATAATAATAAAATTAGAAAATACTATGATCAGAGGGTGAATTTATATGGACTAATTAATACACTTACAGTAAGAACTGTTTCTTTCATATAAGCAAATCCTTCAGGATTAATGAAAGCCAGAAATTCTTCTTTGGACAATTGACCGTCATAATTTTGATCAGCAGTTCTAAATCGATTTTCATCGATTCTCATAATCTTACGCAAGGTTTTTAATTTTTCAGGATCATTAAGTGTATCTACAATAAAATGAGAACGCATTAAGTGTTATACAATTAATATAATCACATATAAAAAAATGAAGAAAAACATGTAAGAAAACTAACCTTCATCATCGCCAAATGTTTGCCTCTTGTAGTACTCCCAATCCATTTTCTCAGCGGAGTTTCCACCAATTTCATCCCATCGACGGTCTCGGTCTTCCCTAAAATAGCGTTCCGAAACAAACTTGATCCAATCGTATAATTCTTGTCGAGTAATACTGCCATTGTGATCTTTGTCAATTTTATCGATAATAATTCTGCAGATTGAGAAAAGAGAAGTGATAAGAATGTCTAAAAACCCTAAAATACCTATTTATAAAAATATACTTAATACAAAGTGTATATTAAAAGTAAAATAAAAATATCTCTGTATAACATTAAACCGCTATAATAAAAACTACAGTACAGACTTAAAATCGAAACTTCCGATCTAATTAATAGATTTTTCTTATTCTAAAATTGAATTTGTATTATTACTTTTATTATACATTTTGTATTGTATATAATTTTAATATGTGCCTTTCAGACACACTTCTCCACATATTAGATACCAAAATAGTTAATGGATAATATTTACTTACTCTAATTTCTGCTTACTTTCCTCTGGTGAAAGTTTATCAAATTCATCCGATTGTTCCTTTCCCAGAAAAGCTTCATGATCATAGCGAGTGTCATGTTGATCAGAGTCTGGGTGATGAGGCACATCACTTAAATCCTTTATTTAAAAAGAACGAAATTAGATGTTAATTCACTAACAATTGTCTATACTATTGAATATTTTGAATACATACTTTTTCTTTTTTTCTGATATGTATATCTTGAGGTGATGGTTGTACAAATTGAACAGTGCAGAGCAGTACCAACACTGTGATAATAAATTTCAAAGACATGGTATGGTGCTAACTGAAATTTAAAAATTAGTAAATTTATAAACTCTTCTAAAAATAGAATTACTTTTGAGGCCTATATTATAATTTATATTCTATAATTTATATTTATCACCAGACTGTTGCCAACATACAACTTCCTACTTCCAATACTTACAATATTAACTTGACAAAGAATACAATTAGCTGTAGAATATAGAAAAGTTTTGTTGTTAAAAACAAAGAAAAAGGGTTTTTTGGATGCGTGAGAGGTCTAAAGGGTCCCATTATATCAATATGAAAGCTATAGCCTTTAAATTATGGTTAAAATAGAGAAAGAATGGTAGATGTAAAGAAAATCCATATCAATGGATCAGAAAGAAAATGCAATAAAGTAATATGCTTTTCTGCTTTTATTTAATGAATCAAAAAGTCCATAGTAAAGATAGAGATAAAAACATATTTCTAACTTAATTTTATGTCTGAAAAATCTGAAAGACTGAATCAATTGATTCTGAATTAGCCAAGATAGATTATATATTAGTTTAAAGGATAATTTCTTTTGCATATTTGAATGACCTGAAGTATTTGATTTATTTTTTTTAATATAAAGTGATTATTTTTTAACTTTGTTAGTCAAATGCATACCTAAGAAAATAATTATTATTTTAGTTTAAACCTATAATCACTTAGTAAAATATTATATAACATTTCATTATTTTAAGATGACTCCAGTTATCATGGGCCCATTAATTAAATGTACTGCATGTGTAATCCTAATATTTTAAATCATTACAGACAGTAAAAATTTTATTAAAATATTGCTCAGAAATATAAGCCTATTCTGTATGCTCTTTATTTGCATATATTTAAATTAGGTTTCAAATCAAATTTCTAATATGTTACCCTATTTAGTGTAGATATTGTAATACATTTACAGTTTATATGCGAAAATCAAATTTAACTAGCCAGTTACAAAATAATACATATTTCTTTTGAATACTGTATATTTAAGTTTTATTTACTAAATATATATTATATGGTAATTCAAAATATGCATTAAAAATACACTGGGATAGAAAATTAGTTGATCATTCTTTATAAGCTGGATCCTATATTTTCAGAATGACTATAAATAAAAATATCATATTTGCAATCAGATCAATGATGTTGAAATAATTACTTAATTAAATATACTTAAATACACCTATAATAAATAAAATAGCAGCTCTGCTCATGTTTTAAGATAATAATGCATAGATTAATTTGTTTATTGAAAGAGTTTTTCTGTTAAATTGATGTATATCCAAATAAATTTAAATTGTTAATTATATCTATATGATGAAGAATTAATTAACCCATTAACGCCCAAGCCCCCCTTATATAAAGTTTTGGATCCACTTTGAGGATTAATATTAAACCTTAAATATAGGCAGGTGATATACAGCTGAGTAGTTGGTTGTATAATTCTGTGGCTATATAGCTGAGGGCTTGATTGGATCATAATATTAGCTATATAGCCAAGTATATGGTTTGCTAATTCTGTGGGATATACAAGCAAGTACCAGCTTAATCACTCTATTTCTATACTGCAACCATTATCATTGAGTACCTAGCTATACCTGTATTATAATGGTGAACTAATATTGTTTAATCTTAGTTAAATCTAGTTTATCAATGTTTTTAGTATGAGAAATTAAGTCTGAGTACTTCCATATAATATCATATAGTTAGCCCTAATAATAGAAAATATTATAAAAAAGTTGTGATCTAATTCATTAAGAGGATTTTTAATCTGTTGAACCTACATAAAAGATGTTATTGATATTTAAAACCATGATTTTTAATCCTTTAGATTTAAGGTAAATAGGTATGAAGTCATCATTAAATGATTAATTTTGTTCTGTTATATTAAATTAATTATCAATAAAGAATAATAACACTTCCTAATTGTTGTGACAATAAAATAAAAACATTTTAATATTAGTGATACAGGTATAGGTACCCTGTCTCAGCAATAATGGTTAAAAAATTTTTAAGGATGCTAAACAGTTGGATTACCCAGTATAGATATAGAGGTTTTAAGAAAGATATTTGAGGAAATCCCATGGAATTAGCAAAATATTTGCTCCAAATTGGCTGTTTATCTAATATTATGATCTAATTGAGTCATCAGCTGTAGCCACAGAATTATACAATCAAGTCATTGGCTGTACATCAAAGTTTAAATCCGTTGATGTCCACAGTTTTCATTGTAACAAAGTTAATAATAAATAAATTTGAAATAATTTTGATAAAAAAAATTTTTTTAATTGTAAATAAGTTTATTGTATTCATGTTTTTTTAAATTATTAATATAATGAACTTACAGATTACAATAATTTCACAGTTGCAGCCAAAGCTAAATAAGTCTAGAAATGCTGTAGATTCTAGAACGAACACGTCAGATAAGAATGATTGCGTCAAAAATTCCAGAATAAATTAATGCCAGCACATCAAAAATATAAAGTGACCTTGACTAACGCTTGTAAATATTGGTGATTTATTAAAAATATCGCAAATTATAGATAAGAGATATATTTACATATTTGTTAGTAGTTTTATAATGTATTAATAATATATTTATTCATTAAATTATTAAAATTTTTATTCAATGAAGAATTATACTTTTAATAATATATATATTATGTTTTGCTCCTACTCAATTGAAGTTTGCTATTTTGATATCATAATCAAGAATACAAAAAAAAATTATGAAAAGATTATTAAGGGTTATGAGCTCTCACTGATTAACAAACTATTTCCTTATCATTTACCTTTTATTATATTATATGTTCTTATGTTTAGTATATTAGTTGTTCAACATGATATACATATGTTACTATTTACATTCTTCACATTGCATTACTTGTTGTCTAAACATTTATTTATTCATTTGTTTCAGATAATTATTCCATGATCATTTCCACTAATACAATAATTATCAGGAAAAAAGTTCTTCTTTATGATCATTGAATAATCAATCAAGTCAATATGATCATTCTAAACTGTGGCGTTCCCAATTGCAACTATGAGACTATACTTGCAACAGAAGCAATTGCAATATATAGCTCGCTTCTCACCAATCACAATCTCTCTCATCAACTCCCGACAACCAATCAGGTCAATGCAATCCGTACTAGAGGACCATAGCTTGACCGACCACGAATTGATATTGGCATTGACAATGAGATATGGAATGCTTTCGAACGACGTTGGGAAAACTTCTGCCGCGGTTCTGACATTGACAATGCCTCTGCAGCATATCCTTCCAGTTATTCCAATGTGCTACAGAATCTCTCGGAGATGCTCTACTAAAAGCCAAACCCATCATAACTTCCCGTCCTGTTGAGGAAGTCATTGCCGCTATGAAGCTACTTGCCATAATCTCTGTTTCACGTGGAGACAAACGCACCGAATTAGTTGCCATGCAACAAAGCTCTGACGAGACATTTCGAGCTTTTTCCGCAAGAGTCCGGGGCAAAGCAGAAACATGTAGATTCACAATCAATACTAGTTGCGAATGTGGAGCAAATAATATGTAGTTAATTACACTGTCGAGATGATTCGCGACGTTCTCTTAGCAGGAATCGGTGGTTGAAGGTTCACAACTGGTAACCGTCAATGATGTCATGTCATCAGTTTCATTGAAGGCAGAGAAATGGCTAGAAATACCATCTCTTCTACCAGAATTCAGCCATCTCCTCATTCAAACCATCATCTCAAAAACATGAGGTCAGTTACAAACCTAATTATTTTAAAACCCAACTTCATCTCCTACAGATAAGGCTAAACATACTTTCTGCGCTGATTGCAAGAAAAAATATTTATTGTTCTCAGAAACCTCTCGGGGGTGGAACAAAATGCCACATGAACGATGTAAAGAATATTATATGGCTCAACGACAATACCGTATTGACAGAAAACCAGCTACACCCCAATCAGCTTCTATAAACTTAGTTGAGACGACAGACGAAGATCCATTCTCTCAAATCTCTACTATTACCTCTTCAATAGTCAATAAAAAAAACAGCTCAAATTTTTAGCCTCCAACATCATATCTTCACATGTGGTGAATGGAAAAGAGCACAGTTCACTAAGCATCCTACTGTCCAGTTGCGCATCAGTCTTGACAAGAAAACACCCAAAGCTTTCTACAAACAGTCACCAAAAGTGGTTGCTAATGTTAATGCGCAGTCACTGATAGTGGGGCACAATCTGATGTTTGGTTTCTGGATCATTTTCTAGCAAGTGGATTTTCTCGTGAAGAACTCTACCCAATATCATTGAGTCTTCATGCTGCTAAAAAATCTTAAATCAGCATTGAAGGTGCCTTTTTTGACATTATAGAAGGCCAGGATTCGAATAAAAAACTATATCCTGTCATGCCATGATCTATGTTAGCAAAGACGTCCACAACCTCTTCTTGTCCTATGAATCTCTCCTAGCATTGGAGATACTGCCACATGACTTTCCAACCATTGGTAGTGCTTGCCAGAACCCCTTAGATGGTAAAAGTATCTCTATTGCAGCAGTCAAATCTCTGAATGCCATGCAGAAAATAGAAAGGCCCAACAATGAGGGATGTGGTTGCCCCAAACGTGAAAAACCATCTCCTCGGCCTCATTATTTTCCGATGTCGTTCATCCTAGAAAACAATGTTAAAATGCGTGATTAGCTTTTAGATAATTATGCCAATTCGACTTTTCGCATACACCAACCTTTACCATGCATAAATGGGCCTTCTTTCGAAATTCATATGAACAAAAATGCTACACCACGAGCTTGCCACACTGCGCTTCAATCCCGCTACATTGGAAAGAAAAGGTTCATCAAGACCTCTTACGCGATGAAACTCTAGCTGTCATTCAACGGGTTCCTTATGGTGAACCTGCTACTTGGTGCCACGAATGGTTGTGACCCGCAAACAAGATGGCTCCCCACGTAGAATTGTTGATCTCATCACCTGGTCTGGTGAACCAAGTCAGCAATTATGCTCAGCTTAGAAATATTATGACTCCTTTCAAACCTTTCTTAAGTCCCAAATACAAGTTTTCGTGGTTATAAATACTCGATGAAGCCTTTAATTCATCAAAAGAAGCAATCATTGGGGCCATCAAGGATGGAGTTAAGATATTTGACATTTCCAAAACGACCTGCTTCAGACCAGATTGGTCTATAAATGGCATAGGATATTTTCTAACTCAGAAGCAATGCACTTGCCCTTCTAAAGTTCCAGATTGCTGCACTGATGGTTGGCAAATTATCCTAGCAGAATCTCGTTTTCTATCAGGAGCTGAGTCTCGTTACGCAGCTATAGAAGGTGAAGCTCTAGCAGTTGCTTGGGGACTAGAGCAGACACGTTTCTTCACGCAAGGTTGTGATGATCTTTTAGTGGTGACCGACCATAAGCCACTTGTCAAAATATTTGGCGATCGAACCATGGATAAGATTGCTAACACACGTTCTCTTCCACCTGAAGTAATGCACCTAACCATGGCGATTCAATATAATACATATCTCAGGAACATCTATCCAGGCGGCGGATCCCACATCCCGTCATCTTTCTCCATCTATATCAGTCAACCCGTTGAACTTGAACGACCAAATGGAACACATTCTTGCCTCTCTCATACAAAAGGAAGCAGCAGAAATAACTTCAGTCTCCTGGTCACGTATTGTAGAAGAAACAGAAGAAGACGACAACATGCGCGCTCTCCTACAAGCTGTTGAGAATGGCTTTCCAAAATCTGATAAAGACTCGTCTCATGCTGCTCCTTATTGGCAGTATCGAGATGCCCTTTACATCTCCGAAGATGTTGTCATGTTCGAAAATCGTGTTGTTATCCCACCTAGTATCCGTCATATCATTCTCACTAATATACATACTTCGAATCAAGAAACGTCGTCTTTGGAAACCTGTGCACGTGCAATTGTGTTCTGGCCAGGAATAACGGCTGACATCCATGCTGTGCTGAGTGTAATAAAAATGCTCCATCACAGCCATCCTTACCTGCTAATATTTTGCCTCTTTTGGGGTACCTGTAGAGTTGTCAAGTGATGGAGGACCAGAGTTCACATCCTGCAAGACTAAATAATTCTTAAAACGGTGGGGTGTAGACATCGTGTATCTTCGGCTTACTACCCACAATCTAATTGCAGGGCAGAATTAGTAGACGTCAAAGCGACTAAACGTCTTCTCTGATCTAACACCGGACCTGATGGCTCTCTTGATAATGATCGATTCTTACGTACACTCCTACAACAGCGAAACACTCCTGACCAAGATTGTGACATTTCACCAGCACAAGTTATTTTCGGTAAACCTATAAGAAACTGTCTATCTTTTGTCAATCCTCTAGAAAAATTTTCTAACCCTAACATAAGAAAAACATGGTGGGCAGCTTGGTCTCTAAAGGAATCATCTCTTCGTACTCGCTATGCTCATACCAAAGAAGCTCTCGATGCACACACACGTCCGCAACTTCCTCTTCAGACTAAAGACAGATGTTTTGTACAGAATGGGTCAGGCCAGGCAATGTCGCAGAAGTTCTTCCACATGACAAGTACAGTATCAAAATAGATAGGTCAGGCAGATTAACCACACGCAATCGAAAGTTTTTACGAAAGTTCACTCCCATTTCCACTCACTTGTCGATGCCAGCCCCTGTCAGGTTAATCCCCGCAGTTCCCACAATGCTAATACCTGTCATGTCAAGCCCCACAGTTCAACCAGTGCCAGTTTCTGTCAAACCGAATCTAATAGATCAACCTAAATCCGCTCTACCACCAGCTACAACAACTCATGAACCTGAACCTATATTTGAACCACAATCCACTGCTCAGTCTCCAACAAAAACAACAACAAAAAGATACTCTACACGATCAAATTCGGAAGGAAATTCGAAAGTATTGCAATAAGAAGCCCCACACGCTAATACCCGATTAATCTCATCGTATAAATCGTAAACCTGCCTGGCAACATTCAGATGAGTGGTTTTTTAAGCCCGTGTCTTATGTCCCACACTGTGGGGATGAAGGGTTATGAGCTCTCACTGACTAACTAACTATTTACTTATCATTTACTTTTATTATATTATATGTTCTTATGTTTAGTATTATTAGTTGTTCAACATGATATAAACATATGTTACTATTTACATTTTTCACATTGCATTACTTGTTGTCTAAACATTTATTTTTTCATTTGTTTCAGATAATTATTCCATGATTATTTCCACTAATACAATATTTATCTGGAAACAAGTTCTTCTTTAAATTTTAGATACATAATACGAGTAAAATAATAATTGATGCAATAATAAATCATTTTTCATGAGTAAATATAAATTAAGAACACCTAGTAATAATTTATGATCAATTTTAATGCGTGATTTAAAGAATTTCAATGGTTACTCATATTTCTAAATATTAAAGTATTTACTTTATTTATATTAAATAATTAGCAATAGCAAAAAATCATTATATCACTGTTTAAATAATACCTGAAATGCTAATTTATCAAAATACAACGATTTGTATAAAAAATTAAATAAAAATATTAATGTTTTTTTAGATTAAAATTTTAAATACTTTATGAAAATTTGACTTATTCATAGTAGTATTATTTTAAAATAATATAATACTATTGTTTATAACAGTAGTATTAGAAATGTTGTCATAGACGCTTGTAAACTTTAAATTGACCAATCAGCTCGAAATATCCTTTTGTTTATGTTTTATCTTGTTATTCACCTTTTAAAATGCCACTGACTAAAATTCGAAGGCCTAATCATTCTCGTAAACATGTAAAACAAGAATTATTTTCAACATTGGTTAGGTAAAGACTTATTTAATATATACGAAAATATCTGTATTAATTAATTCATTTACTTTAAATTCTTTTAAAAATATGTAATTAGCAATTTAATACACTTTTACAACTTTTGAATATTTTTGAAATTCTTTTATATAATCTATATTATTTAATAAAATCTGTGTAAAAATATTGTTACAAGGAGGGCCAGGTAGACATACCCCACAGCATTTTGATAATTGATATACAGGTCCCTGCCAGCCTGCATTTAGTAAAGCCCAAGTCGGAGATCTCTGGCACAGAATCTCACTCTAAAATCAAATATGTTGGTGCACTGGTGCAGAATCTCACTTATATATGGCACACAGGCACATTGAAAATATTTTTTAAGTTGTATTATTAGTTTTTAAATTTTCTTACCAGCATTTATTTGAATATTTTTTTTTATACAATTTGAAATTGGTTTTATATGTTTTGTATTTAATTATAAAATTTATATTGTTTTATACTATTGCATCATAATAATTAATATTAAACCTTTGGCGCATGAATAAACCCTCTTTGTTTCGCCTCTGGCACACAGATGGTACAGAATGCATACTGGGGCCCCTGCTGATGTTGAGATGTTCTCTATATTAATCCACATTATTACAAGATATTAATATTGACCTTCTAGACATAAAAATAGCTCTCTATATAGAAATGACTAAATCATCTTGACTTTTACCAATATATATATGCATGTGATTTTTTCATAATTTTCCAGAAATCCTAAATTTTGAAGGTGCCAAGGATCACTTTTGTAAATCATTGAAATCCGGTATAAAAAATAGAAGGGGGTGAGGTACCTTTTGGCCTTCTTTATGGTTGGCCAAAGGTTATTGCACATGCACATACAGTTACTTATATTTTCTTACAAACTATGTAATAAATAAAGATTTTGCACTTAACAAAGCTACTACTTTTACTAAATAATTATGCTCATAGCTGGTTACTTCAATGATTTATGTATAGTTTGTACAATTTTCACATCTAATATATCTGGTTGAACCTTTAATGGGGTACTGTTTATTAACAATTATTTATTTTAGTTGAAATTATATGTATACAGTCATACAATTTTTGTTTTTCGGAATTTTTGAGTTGATCAAATCACATGCCTGAGTATATTGAAAATAGTTTTAAAACTCAAATCTTAAACTCATAGCCAGAGGACATCAATTTCTGAGTTTATAAAAATATTAAAACTAATTCTTCTCAAACCTGCTCCAAATGTAATTATTAAAGAATCTTTATTAATAATGCAACAAACAAAGACATACATAGAGAATGGGATTCAGATGCTGGTTTGCTAAGGTGAGGGTGTGTTATTGGATTATGTTTGACCCCACCCTCAGACTCTCTCATTCCTGGCCAGAATCTATGTTAAACTGTAAGTTAGAGATCTTCAGATTCATTTTTATTTGTAAACTTTATACTGTATTTGATATATTTTTATGTTCATTCCATTTATAACCTACAACCAACATTTTTGTTGTTTGAATAAAACCATATCTTATATTTCAGGTCTACTATAATGCAAAATAGGCTTAATCACATGGAATTACTATCTATATGTTTAAATGCTCCAAATAAATAAATATGATTGATATTGTAAACTGAATAATTACCAAAGAAAGATTTTTGCTTAACTCATTTACAACTGATCCTGAAAGTTAGGATCATATTGTTTTATTTTACCAGTTATTAGGAATAAATATATTTAAAAAATTCTCAAATGACAACAATGTCTTTAAATGTGTTAAAGTATTAGAACTGTACAAATGACAATTTTCCCACTTTTATTATATGAATAAAAATTGGCATACATTTTTCAAATTTTAATAGGTTAATTTTTGTTATTTGTATTACATTTTTGGAAAAAGATTTTTTTAAATGTATTGCACATTTCAGGGGGTAGTTTCTCAAAACTCATGTAGGCGTAAGTCATAAACTTACAGAGGGTGTATTTCTCAAATCTACATGCTGGTAAATGGCTACTTTTCAGGCAAAAGAGTTTCAGATATGTCATCTGGTGTTCTAAATATAGTACAAAGCTGGTAACTATTTGTGAGTGGGTTGAAGCAGTCATAAGGGCTTTTTATATTTGAATTTTGTGTTACTCCTTCCATCTATTTAACAATAAGTGAAACACTTAATGGGTTTATAATGTTTCATTTTCTTTTGAACTATAACATAATAAATATAGTTTTTAAAAGCTGTTAAATTTAATTCTAAGACATAGCCTAATTTCTAAAATAGCTCAAGATGAACATATTTTTTTATAAGACACATTTGTTAGATTTGTTCAGTTGTTTCATGATTCTATTTATTAAATTTTAATTTTTATCAATAATCTCAATGAATAAAATAGTTTTATTAATATATTTTATATTAATATATATTAATATAAACATCCATAAACTTTTAAAAAGTTGTTAAAATCTATTTTTAAATAGCCTAATACTCTAAGATCAACTTAAAAATCAAGGCTATTTATATAGACATGCTACAAAATAATTTATTTGTTCACACTTTAAAAATGATTATTATTGATGCATTGTGGAAAAACTATATTTTCATTTTCTTAACTCTGGTCTTCTGTACAGATATTATGAAAATTTACAATACTTTTATATTCATTGCTTTATATGACGATCTCAAATATAGAGAAAACTAAAGAGATAATCATTATCCTACTCAAAATTCTTATTGTGTATGTAAGCAGTCCTATACTTATCAGATACTTATATATGTTGTCATTTGTTTTTACATCAAATAAAGGATAAATTTATATTTTTATATTGCATGTATGAATTGATAATTAACTAAAAATACTATTACAAAAACATATATACCTTTAACATTTTCACATTTTTATTACATTCACTTTTTTTCACTTCTTATATTTTTGTTATCTAGAATTGTAATATTTGCTATTCAACTGTACCTGTTCTCTAAATTAAAAAAAAATACTTTGTTATATTGTATATGCTAAAAATATATTTTGTAAATTGAATTTTGAAGAAAATAAAAAAAAATAAAGCTCTCTGATGCTCCAGCAATGCATTTCAGAAATGGAATCTTTACAACCATGTGCAAGTCTGTAGGAACAATATATTTACAGGGAGGGCTAACTTTGAAGTAGGCGCCAGCACAAACCAAATATCTATAGTCAAGGATAAAATTAGATAAAACTTGCATTACTTTTACCAATCTTCTTGATTCGGACAGTAGGACTAAATACTAAACATGTACATAGTATAATACATATAATACATAATATAAACATGCATAGTTCACATGAATTAACAGCATGAATTTATAGCTCAGTTTTTAACCAAAGTACATAATGACATGTTTTTCAAGTCAATGAGAAAATGGTTGAGCATTGCGGTTTTGCTCTTACGAATTCATCAGCAATCATATCAAGGTTTAGTGTGTCCAACCGTTCTTTGTGGACAGTTTTGACAAACAATGATTTAGTTGGGTTTGACCAATACTGTATACCAAAGCCACGTTTTTATATGTATCAGGCACAGGCAGTGTACAACAATCTGGATGAAGAGGCGCTGAAGAATCAGAAGTTTGTGATGTATCAGGCACAGGCGGTGTAGAATGATCTGGATGAAGAGTGCCAGGCTGTGCCTTCAAAAAAAACTTGATTATTGATGATAGTTATTTACTTACTTCTTGAAGTTTTATACATTTATTCTCCTTTAACAGTTCCTATCCAGAAAATGTATGCTTTTTGTTCATTGCCGAAAAATATAGCTAGTATCATATATTCTTTGTTGTTGCCCAAAACAGGGATAATAAACACTGTAGGCG
>JAUZNC010024087.1:0-11838 GCA_034780395.1 Vannuccia rotundouncinata | reverse complement strand
ACTGATTTAGCAATAACAGAGGGTAATAATAATTTACTACTACCTCACTCACAAACACTTGGTCAATCTGTAGGCATAGGAATCATCACTAACAATATCCTTAAAGACTGTTGGGAGAAATTTGGAATTCCTAGGAAACATGTGTCGCCCGAGTTGTCCAACTCGTGTGGCATCGTGTGAAATTTTAAACATTACCAAGTATTGGGTATTAAGAGATCGTGTTCGAGTCTCACTTCTTTTCTGGAAAACCTTCTAGCTGATTGTTATCGCAAAGCATGGTAAGTGATGCACCATTCTTGTAAAGAGAAAACTGATGGGCGGTGAAAATTTCGTCTCTTCCATTAAATCATAAATCTCTACAACATCCTTTGTTTGGTCCAAAGATCGTCAAAACCTACTAATAATTTGGTCATGTGGTCAAACGAAATCCATATTTAAAACAAATTTAAAATTATCACAAATGATAATGATATGGGCAGCAATGTCTAAAACAAATCTGATAGGTTCATTTTTCATTGTTGGATCCATATGATCAAACTGATTTAAAAGAAGAATTTCAGCGATGGGGATTACTTTATTCTGGCCATTTTCAGCAAGACGATGAAATCCTTCGCACAGCTTTTCGTACTCAAACAATTCTTAAATGAAACATTTGACAGATGGGTTGGTAAATATGGACCAACACCATGGCATCTCAGAAGTCCACATTTAACTTCTTGTGATAATCCTGGTAGGGAGACGTGTTAGCAATAAAAATCAACGTCACTAGACGATTGAAAATAAGCATTCAATTCAGTTGTCTTTTGATGAAATCGTTGTTGAACTTCTCAGAAAAACGTCTAATTGTATTAATTAGCGAACAACTTATCAAGTCATTGACTATAATTGTATTGTAAATTAACATATCTGTTTTTAATAGTTTTTCGAATATTTATAAAATATATTTATTGATTAATTATTTATCCCTATATTTTTACACACACACACACATCTGCGTTTTAAAATCTTCAATTCACTATTTAAAGTGAGTGAGAGAAATATTTTCCTCACTATTATCCATACAGAAAATATTTCCACAAAAAGATCGTTGCGAAAAAATCAATAAAATTAAAAATCATTATTTTAAAACTGATGAGTATTGATAAATATTTTTAAATGATTTAATTGAACAAAAATTCAAGCTGTGAACAGGAAAAACATCATTTTAAAGTCTTGAATAATTGAATTGTATTTAATTACACATTAATTAAGTTAACCTAAATTTTGTCACTTACAATTTAAAAAAATATAAAATGAAATACGAGAATAAATACATATTTAAGAATAAAATTATTTTTGAAAATTAAAATTAGCAAGTTGTTCAAATAGCGAATACTTATCGAAGCACCATCATCCGCATACCTTAACATTTATTTTAACAAAATCTTTTCCTTAAAAGTGATTAAGTAAATGAATGCTGTGTTCATTTTATGCTCTGTAATTATAAATGTACAATAAATACCCAGTTTGGTAGTCACAGCAAAGTATTTACGGAAGATCTGCTGGATTCTGAATTCCAAAAATTGCACAAGCAATCGCTTTTCCAGAATCCTTTTTGGTCTTGGTAGATAAATCATGCAGGACAATACCACGACCAACCACACTTAGGGGTCCATGTATATAGATCGAGTTCTGCATGATAAATGTGTCATTCCAGATGCCATCCCTCTCGACTTCGAACTCTTTAGTGAAGTGGTTGTTGAACACAATATTCGGGTGATTGCTATCCCTGTAAAAATAACCACATTAAAAAAAACGAAATGAAGTAAATCTCAATATTTCTATAAGCTTCCAATACAGTCAAAATTTTGAATCTATTTAAAAAATCTAACTGAAATCGTGAAACTCTAATCAATACTGACTGGGGTCTCTCGTAATGCCATCCAGCAGCAGCGCAGTCAGGCCAGAAGTCCCCATAACTGTGGATATGCAGACTGTATTTTCCTTCGGCTATGTCGCTAAAATCAATACTTACAATTTTAATCGTATCGTCTTTATAATCTTGTCTGATTACAACGGATCCCTTGGTCTCACTATCTATGAAGTGGGCCACTACATTCGTAGTAGCTTGGCACTGTCTTGCGATGTCTAGAAAACAGAAAGAAAGACATTTTGGGTGAATATACTGAGAACAGTAAACTTAGCTTTAAGCTGAATCCTGAACAGAAATAAACATACAACTGTGTCAACTCTAAGTATATTATATATTATCTGTTTAGCTGTTTGTCACAAAATATATATAATTAGCAGTTAAACTTGATCTAGCCGATGTAATTATGCAACAATGCAACGTTGATGAAAAATTGTAAACATGACACCATCCTAAGAGTGTTCTGAAATTGCATAGTTCTGGTATAAACTAAGATGGACTATGATACCCCATTTTTTAGGCAGAAAAAGTGTTTGATAAGATTAACAAGTCCATCTTTCAAAAGAACATTCTGGACGGGATATATTGTAATGAAAAAATAAATAAATAGAGGAAAGGCGAACGTAGCAAGCGGTCGAATATATATCATAATGTACCTTCAGTTATGTGAAACTTGCTATCACTTGATGAAAAGCAGCCGTAGAAAAGCATTGGTGGTGAAACCAATTATCTCAAATAATTTGAATTACTACTGTTGCGTTGTCAAAGTTATCTGATCGATATAAACCTTATAATCACCTTTATGAAGAATGATATGAAGAACCAATAATATAGACCTTTAAGCATCTTTAAAACTAACGGACCAAAATCACGACTAAGTTGATGGTTCTGCAGGCAATAGTGTCTAAAACAGATGAAAAGATGTATTTGAACTAGTATAGTTATTTTCTGCGATAAAGACCATTTATATCAGCATGTGTTACTAACTAGTCGAGAATGTTTTGGAAATGTGGCCTGAATATCGCTTGGTAAGTACACTGTGCAGTGGTAAACCTCAAGGTAGAAGCTCTGCTTGCTTGTCAAGAGAAGGAGAAATAAATTATGTAAAAGATGGTTCGTAGCACAAGGCAGAAAGAAGTACACCGGACAAAAAGGTGGAAGTTGGGATTCCGTGTCCAAGGTGCTTATGGGTACATGATGAATTCCACAATATTTAAGCAGTTGTTATTGGCAAAGAAGATTGCAGTCATTACAAGTTTGGCATTCAACATGGCCTTCTAAAACAGTTTTACACGATCAATTAATTTAGTTTTTGTAAAAGCAGTTTCTGAAGTCGAAAGATGTTCCACAATGAATACCACGGAATAACTTTACGTGCGGTGGTAAAAGCAGATTCAATGGGTTCAGGTCAAGGATTCTTCAAATGTTACAAAACAGACCGAGTCCGTAATAGTTAGTACAGTTGTAATATTTGTTTAAATAATTAAACTGTGTTAGCAAAAATATATGTATTTGCGATATAGGACTGTTGTTTCTTCAGAGAATCCATAACCGAATTTATCCATATTCACACTTATAACAGTGTATTACAGAATGCCTAGACATTTCATAGACTGATTCATTACATAGTAAATCTTAACTAAATCGTATAAAATTTATTTATATTTATTATAGAACTGAATAATAAGAGATATCTGGTGGATATTAGGTAATAATAAAATTAGAAAACATAAATAAATATTTAAATAATATTTTAAAATTTGTTTTATGTTAATTTATATACGATAGAAATTTTAAATTAGAAAAATTAATAAAACATTAAAACTAACCTGCACATCTATCTCCAGAGCCTGATTTAGAGAGATGTTGAAAGGGAATAAGTACACACACAATACAACACAACCAATAAACCATCATACTGAATCAAATATATTCTATAATTATTTCTATGAATCCAAGTTCGAATGTCTAATATTATTGTTGAATGAATATGAGAATAAAATTTTTAATGGATACAGTAACAATTAGATAGTTGGTCTAAAAATAAAAATATACTTGAGTTTTATATATACTCGTAATATATGATTGTTAGTAAAATCCCTACAATAACTAAGTATGAAAAAATAAAAATAATCAATACGTTATTTATACAATTTTGAAACTAATCAATATAAAAATGAATTTATGAATATTGTTCGATTTTAAAATCGCTTCATATTTTAATATTCTTATCTAGAAAATAATTGTGTTATTTGTGATTTAAACATAAATAATATTTTACAGATGAGTAAATTTACATTTAATTTAAATTAGTTGAATTTATAGTGCTCAAAATATGCATCTTTATTGCATTCTACGAGATTAACATTATATGAGTTTGTTGGTCGAGTGCATAGATTGAAAACAGATAATCATAGATTGTCACGAATGTATTCTTTTTTTACAAATCTATGAATTTTTTTTCTGTATCATCACTGGCTAAATATAACACAATTATTACACTATGAATTACGCAGTGTAGTAAACAATTTATTCTCGAACACTGCTGGAAAGTGTTTTCAGACAAACAAATCTAATACATATGCATCTATTGTTGCACACAAAATACAAACAGACTTAGAGCTTTTAGCTGTAATATCAATTTTACATTTAAAATAATATACTGATAATCCTGCAGTAAATAATTCAATAGGTAAAAACTTTTTTCCAGATTTTGTGGTTCCATGTAATTCCATAAACAGCTTCTTGAACGAACATAACAACATCTTGCTCTGGTTGTCAACCACACCCTCGACCTAAACATCAAATAGAGTACAAAATGGTCTATAATTAAACGAAGTGATAAATAGCCGACGTATAGCTATTAAAATACCAGACGTATAGCACTGATAATATACGCCAATATTCTCTGGTTCATATTTAGTGAGGACACCAAATTTAACTCTCATATTGAATCTATAATAAATACAGCAGCTCTAAACGTATGGTACACTCTCCCGGTTTTTCCACCATTCTCAAAAATACGAAATATTTATTTAGGAATAATAAATGATGTCCATCTTAGAATATGCATCCCTACTTTATTCATATTTCTTTCTCATATATTCTCCTAAATTTTCTGTAGGAATATTTCAATGATATCATATTTTAAATTTATTTTGAAACAAAAATTGTTAAAGAAAAACCCGTAACTAGGGTGGCTTTATGCTTATATTTTAAACAATTGAACAATTAAATGTAGGTTTTCTTGTACTCCAATATAATTAAAAACAATTTCCCTTTGTGAACACCGGTTCAGTAAGCATTGTCCTTTCATTGAATTATAGCGCATATTATACGCTGATGCAAATTATAAATAATAAATATTGTGGGTTTTAACCCTAGATTTAAACAATAGTAACTAACGTAACAAATAGATGAGCAGTTATTCAAAAGTAGCGGACTAATCTTTTGACCCTATATGTGACCCGATATAAGAATTTTATTTATAATTGTCAAAAAAGTGCCAATCAGATATCGATAACTAAAAGTAATCCAATTTTTTTAATTGTAAAAAAGAATTTAACATTCTATTGTAGAATAGTTTAAAATTCGTCATTCGGTGAATATTGAAATTTGTTAATGTCATAATTAAAATCAAAGCATTTGTTACGGTTTTGATAAGTCTAATAGTTTAATAATTTAATTTAATAAAACAGTTTTTGTTGAATAAATAAACAAATAAGTAAAAAACTGTATTAAATAAATAAATGAATAATTATATAATTAAATAAATAGATAGATTGATACTTAAATTTAAGTATTCCCAGTATTATGAAAGTACCAAATTATAATAAACCAAACAAATTGAAATTGAATACTTGAAGATTTGTCACATAAAATACGTTCTTTTGTTAACTATAAAAAATATTATATTATGTGCACTCTCCAAATAATATATTGCATGAATACTCACGACAAACTGTATTGTACAAAAATATTATATATTTATGAATATGAATATATGAAGCAACAATATGTTGTATTGCTATTAGCAACTAAATTCTAATTACCTCCCATATATATATATATTATATATATAGGATTACTAACGTCACTAGTATCTTGTATGTCTTTCTAACTAGAGACTACATTAAAAGACAAAAAATGTTGATTTACTTTGTTGTTTCAATCATCTTCAGCATGAATCAAATTTATGTATCTTCTTTTTCCGATGAAACAGTTGGCAATGCCGCAGAGTGTTTATCAACAGCGGTTTCCAAATCGAAATCGGCCTTCATTTATTACACCGATATTAAAACCTGCCAGTCGTTTGGAGTTCTCAAAAATAAATCTTATGTCCAAAGATATATTGGAGTTGATCAATCTCAAACTACAAAAGTTCCAATTTTTGGACTTCGCGCAAAAACTGGTTTCAAATCATTTGTGTATTCAAGTTCAATTAACGAAACTTTCTATCTCGACTGGACCGATTTAAATGTTCAATCATGGTATGTGAGTCCTCTAACAAAAATATGGGAGCAACTCAACGTCAAAAATGTAAGTTATGAGATGTATTTGAATGACGTGAAAAAATGTGAGCTTGTGTTTGATGCAACCAGTAGCAGTTATTTGAATTCAAATTGGTTCACCAAAGATCGACTGATTTCTTCAATACCTTGGAATGTAAATGTTCTGAAAGGCCTGACATTTGGGGCATTTACAGGGATACAAGCATGGGAAAGTTTTGGTTCGCCACAATTACAACGAACATTTTATATATTTCATTCAGGAATAACAGGGTGTTCAGATGAGAAAGGTATTATCGGAATTTTCAATCTTGCTGACGATTGCGAATATGTTACGGGAATAGCGAATGTAATGCCAGTTTTCAGCGTGTTCCGGTATGCCTTCGATCCTGCTACTGGGGGACCTGGTCTATTTTCATCTCAAAGTTATGAAACTGATGAAGCTCGAATGAGCGTTGGATTTGAATTATCGGAAGACAGAACCCTTTTCATTAATGTATAATCAACTTATTAATCAAGCAAGTTTGAATTACCTTCATTATATGTTCATGCTTAATCTACAAAAGTATAAAATATCTGTTATTTTCTAGAAGTCAGCTTGAATGTTCCTTGTGTTTTACATGCACGTCCTGTTGTGTAAGTAATTGTTTCTTTTTATTGCAATACTTTATTTATTGTAACAAAAGTAACAAATTTTCACTTCTTTACCCAAATTATTACTTGTATATTTCGAAATTAAATGAATACAATATACTAAATTATTTTAAGACTGATTAACATTTTTATTAAATTTTCTCTTTACATTCTCTACTATAAAATCTTTTGGAACCGCCGAAGTTTGATCTGTTTATATTGTATATTTGTATGTTTTAAAATACAGATTTGTTCCCTTAGCTTGATTTTTAAAAATTGCTTCTTTGTATTTTACTGGCGTGAAGAACTGAAAATTAAAAATTGATTATTTAAAATATTGACTTTTAAGTAATATAGTAGAGGACACTCTATCGTTCAAGATGTTTTTTACCACTTCATATACACGCGAACATTAAGAAGCGGTTCATTTTTAAAAGTTACATAAGTTGCAAATGGAAAGCACAGTTCAATATCCTTCATAAAAATTTCAATTAGATAATTATTATGCTAATTATATCGGTATGGCTGGTAGCAAAACTTGATTGTATAAAGTAAAATCATTTTAAAATTTAAAGATACTCTAAACTTTTGATTCTCGCAATTTTGGAATTTACAATCAGCGTCATGTAACTTTTTTGATTGCATAAAGAGGTATTAGCTTACTGCCGGTAGTAACTCGAGAAAAATCAATAAATTTAGTCTTATGCGGATTGCATAAACTGCGACTATAGTAGTACTACCGGGAGTAAAATATTTACGCCTAGGCGTAAATACTTGATAAGCGGTACTACGCTTATACGTACGTAAGACAGCGTCCGATATAAAAACGGACAAATCTGTAGCAAACGGATTAAATTAAATTGATTTAAAAAACAATTATTCAGAAAAAAATATCCTTATTATTGGCGTATATTTTGAAACAAAAACGTGTACAATGTGATAATATATTGTATAGATTTAGATTTACTATGTTATTTACAAATTGTATTTTACTATAATTATTAGATAGATATATTATAGATAGATAAATAACTTTATAGTACAATATGAGGATCCATCTAGATTAAAATGATAGATAGATAAAATATAATAAGAGTGTAAATGTATAGATAAAAAGAGGTAAGGATGACTTACCTGCAGGGCGGTACTATAGTAGCGTACAATATGTACTTACTGGATGGAAATAACAGTCATAGTTCAAAATTTCACAAGTGTTAAGAGGTTGACATTCAAATGTGTATGACCATAATAAAATATAATAACAATAATTAAAACATATAATTTGAAGCAGATATAATTAATTATATAATAAATATATAATTAAACTTTAAAAGATATTACCTAAGCATTTGACAACCGCATAATAAATGGGATCTAAACACATGTGGGACCCTAAAAATACGTTTTTAGAAAAACATATTCATATCATGTGAGTATTAAGAAAATGTATTGGATAAACGTAACTTAAAAGTGAAACACAATTATTAATCAGTTCGTAGCTATGAATGTCAGTAAATTAAAATAATTCTATAATTTAGCTATATATTGATGTAGATAATTATGTTTTATCCACAGACTTTGCATTTCAGTTGTAAATAATGATATTATACTTATACACAGAGTTCAATTATAATTATAGACAAAAGGCGCATAATTATAGTTTCAATAAAAAGGCGCACGTATTCTTAGCATTTCAATTTACTATAGGTAAGTTATGTGATGTTATGTAATAGGAATAACATTTTTTAAATAGGCGCTTTTTTATGATGTATTACAAATAAAAGCGAGGTTGTGGGGTTGGTAGATCACATTTTATATCTATTTTGTCATTTTAAAAAAAAAGTTTTATAATAATATATAAACATTTTTTCCCACATTTATTTGGAATAATTAATTATCATATTATTCATTACCTATTACCTATATTTAAATTTAATTATATTTAATTAAGAATACATCATAGTAAGATTTTAATGTGTTTAAATATGAAATATTCTCACGAAAGTGGGCACAATTTCAGAAGAAAATAAATTTACTTTCTTAGCCCTTAAATTATGTGAGCAAATTACAAAAGACCTAACACTTTTTTGCACCCATACAACGCTTATAAAATTTCCAAAACAAAAATCTGATGCAACTGTTGAATAAATGTGTCCTTTTGTATTGTAATTATTATTAAGGGTTGATTTTATCCTGAAAGTGTTTTTATTTTACTTTTAATATACATTTGCATTGTATTTTATATTTTGTAATAATAAAGGCTTTAAATGCCCCATATTTAAATTAATTACAACTGATTAAATAAAATTGACATTTTAAAAGTAATTTAAAGGGATATTATTCTATTGTATTCCATTCCTTTAAGATAATTTATTTCAGTTATTCTATCTATAAATATTTATTATTTGAAATGAAATAATGTACTTATGTAGATAATGTTTTACTATTGCAAATTTATTATATTTACTTTAGAGTAAAGAATTAAATATTACCTTATTTTTTTTAAATTGCGAATTTTATATTTTTATTCATTTGAGATTTATGTAAATAAATTATATATACAATGAGTATATCAGAAGAGGAAAAAAGCATACGAAAATTACGTAAGAAGATTCGCCAAGCAGAAATCTTAGATCGCTTGCCAAGGTCACTAACGGATGAGGAACTGTTGAAGGTTATAACATATTTAATCATATAGAATATTAAATATTTAAATGAAGTCTTTTATTTAAAATATATTTGAAATTTATATGAGTTGAAAAAATATTCCAAGTTATAACTAGTATTTATTTGAAAATAATTTTTGTTAGATAAACATTGATTTATTTTTATATTAATTAAAAAAAATTAATTGAAGAAAAACCCTAAGAACTCAAAATTCTTCTAATTATCAGATTTATTTATAGTAATTAAAAGTGTTTTGTTAGAATAGCTTATTAAAAGGTTTTGCATAAATGTTTAAACATCCAAGAACATATTTATAGCCCTAGAATAGATTATTATTATAGTACACCTTAATAGATTTCCAGAATAGCTTATTTGTCAATGTTATGCACAGGTTTTTTCAATGACATTATTGCTGTGATCTTAGGTATGCCAAGCCTAATTTTATATATAAACAAATAGTGAATGTTGAAAAATGTATGCCAAGCCCAATTTTATATATAAAAAGATTGATAGGGAATGTTAAAAATCTTGGGCTTGTAATTAACAGAAAAAAACATTGATTAATATAATATATTAACACAAAACATAAATTAATATCCTTATTTTAATCTATCATTATACTATCTAATAGTTCTTTTTAATAAAAATGTAAGAATTATTTAGAGGAAATGCCTACACCCTTAAGTTTTCAATTTATATCAGAAGAAAAATCATGTCTTATTTTTAAATGCAAGATTAAATATATTTTTAAAATGAAATATAATAACTCAAATATATATATTTTTAATATTATTATATATGTCTCTATAGTAGATCATTTTAAAAGAAAAAATTAGTATATAAAGGCTAATCTCATTCTGTGTAACCAGAAACATTTAGAAACATGAGTAAAATGAAACAAGCATAACAAATGGAACTGACTATATATATATCTCAATTCATGAAAATCTATTGAATTAAGAGAAATACTATATACCAATATGGGATTATTATTTCAAGAGAAGGACACAAACAATTTGTTTAACCTTCTGTTCTGCAGTTAATAAAGATATTCAAAAGCTTCTGCAATTAAATATATTATACACAGGAAAGCCTACTTTAAAAAAAGTTTTTCATTATAATTATATATTACTGGGTATAGTCAACACTAAAAAACAATCTATATCTATGTAAATTATAAAATTGATCAAAATTATAATTTTTACAATACATTTTATGTACTTATATACTATACCCTATATTATATGAATATCTGGTTCCAGCTATAATTAATTAGCTTTTATATACAAAAGACACCATCTCATTATGTACAGTTATATATTTTTCAAATAAAAGTTTGTGTATATCTTTTCAAGTTGACTGTAAAAAATAAATAATTGACCTCCCTGGGCTTCTATTTTTTGTATATATAATATTTTTTGTTTACACAAAATTAAATATTATTTTTGTAATATAATAATGAAATACAATGTGTTTATAATATATCAACAATAAAAATTTTAGTAATAAATTAAGATATTAAAAATATAACACACCTTTCTAAGTTTGCCCCGTCACTTTTTGATTGTACACAGTTTTATGAACAAGTTTTTATATTTTGTTCTGGAATTAATATTATACCATTTTAAAGATTGATTTTAAGTGTGTGTATTTCATTTTTGAATGAGAAATGCAGGCCCGCCTGCAGACTTTCAAAAAATGTATGCACAAACCTTAGAGGCAAACCCCCCGAAATTTTGTAGTGATTGTACGTCAAAATCGCGCCTTCTAAAAGGTGCCATGATTATTTTTTTGTAAATTTTATCAAGTTGTAAGTAAGTTGTAAGCTGTCTATAGTCAGTAAAAAGTATACTAAGATAATTAGTTACATCGAATTAAATACAATAAGTACAGTAGAACTTGCCTTTTCAATGTCTATATCTCTATTTTGGTGAATATGCAGTAGTGCTAAATAAGTCAGTGGCTTGTTGGTCATAGTAATTCAGAGATATGACTTGAGATGGTGAGTCCACTGAAACAGCACTCTGCGGAAGTAGTACTGCATTGTCAGTAGAACCTTTAGTACAGAATGAATATTCAGATAAAAATGCTTGCTTTCTTTAACTGCATCCTGAAGAGTCT